>PVJL010010736.1:21269-47334 GCA_004026885.1 Lyroderma lyra
AAAAAAAAAAAAAAAAAAAAAAAAAAAAAAAAAAAAAAAAAAAAAAAAAAAAAAAAAAAAAAAAAAAAAAAAAAAAAAAAAAAAAAAAAAAAAAAAAAAAAAAAAAAAAAAAAAAAAAAAAAAAAAAAAAAAAAAAAAAAAAGCAAACCCTGAGGAAGGGAACATTCCCCATTGAATGGAGTTGACACCCTTGTTCAAAATTATTTGACTAAATATGCACGTTATTACATTCAGTTTTGAACCAAAAAATCACAAGGCATACAAAGAAATGGGAAACCATGGCCTATTCTTATGAAAAAATTAACCAACAAAAACTGTCTCTGAGTAAGAAGACATGATATACTGACTAGACAGATACTTTAAAATAAATGTCTTAAAAGTGCCCAAAGAATTAAAGATGTGAAAAAAGTCAAGAAAATTCCATATGAACAAAATGGAAGTATCAATAAAGACAAAACCTAAAAAGAAACCAAAAACAAATTCAAGAGATGAAAAGTATAATCACTGAAATGAAAAATTCACTAGAGGAATTCAATGGTGAGATTGAGCAAGGAGAACAATCAGTGAATTTGAACACTTGCAAAACAATTGAAATTAGAGCATCGAAGGAACAGAAAGCAAAAAGGAAGTGAATAGAGCCTAAGGGAGTTGTGGGACACCAACAAGTGGAAGGAGAAGAGTGAAGGGGCAGAGAGTATTTGAAGAAATAATGGCTGAAAACTTCCCAAGTTTGATGAAAGATATAAATACCAAGATCAATTGGAAGAAATAGGAAGAATTCAAAGAGAGCCGCACCAAGACACATCTAAGCAAAATGTTGAAAGACAAAGACAGAATTTTGAAATCAGCAAGAGAGAAGTGACTTATCATATGCATGGGATCCTCAAAGAGATTATCAGCAGGTTCCTCATCGGAAACTTTAGAGGACACAATGCAATTAGCTCATGTATTCAAAGTATTAAATGAAAAGTACCATCAATCAAAAAATCCTGTATCTAGCAAAATTGTTTTTCAGAAGTGAGCAACAAATTAAGAAATTCCCAGGGTAACAAAAACTGAGGGAGTTTGTTACCACTAAAGCTGCCCAGAAAGAGGTGCTTAAGAGAGTTCTTCAGGTTGAAATGAAAAGACACTAGATAGTAATTTGAAGCCACATGAAGAAATAAAGGGCTTAGTAACGGTAACTACAGGGTTAAGTGTAAAAGCTAGCATTATAACACAATTTGTAGTTCCACATTTTATTCTCTATGTGATTGAAGAGATTAATACATTAAAAAAAATTATTTCCAAATGTAGTAGTATTATAACTTTGGTTTGCACACTAGATTTTAAAGATTAAAACCAAAAAGAGAAAATATCTTATTATAATTTTAAGAATTAATTATTTATTGGAATGGCAATGTTTTGAATATGTTGTGTTAAATAAAATGTATCATGAATTTAAAATTTATAAAAAGAAAGATCTCAATTTAACACCCTAACTTTACAACTTAAAGAGAAAAAGAACAAACTAAACTGAAAGCTAGCACAAGGAAGGAAATAATAAATATTAGAGCAAAGATAAATAAAATATAAAGTAGAAAAGCAATAGAACAAATGGTGCTAGAACAACTAGACATTCACATGCCAAAGTATTAATCTAAACACAGACCTTACACCCATCACAAAAGATATGTCAAAATGGATCATAGACCTAAATGAAAACATAAAACTGTAAAACTCTCAGAAGTAACATAGGAAAAAAACCCTAGAAGACTTTGGGTATGGAGATACCTTTTTTAGGTGCAACATCAAAGGCACAGTCTGTGAAAGAAATAATGGAAAAACTGGATTTCATTAAAACTAAAATTTTCTGCTCTGCAAAAGACAGTGTGGAGAGAATGACAGACAAGCCTAAGTAAAAGAAGCTAATCAGAAAAGAGTACATACTTAGTGTTTTTAACTATATGACAATCTGGGAAAGGCTAAACAATGGAGACAATAAAAAGATCAGTGGATGCCATGACTGGGATTGCAGGGATGAAGAAGAAGGGATGGATAGGCAGAGCACAGAGGAGTGAAAAAACTCTGTATGATATTATAATAATGGATATATGCCATTATACATTTGTCAAAACCAATAGAAAGTACAACATCAAGAGTGAATCCTAAGGTAAACTATGCACCTTGGGTAATTATAATGTGTCAATGTAGGTTCATCCTTGTTAGCAAATGTACCATATGGGTAGTGATGTTGATAATGGGAAAGGCTGTGCATGTGAAGAGGCAAGGGTATATGAGAAATCTTTATACTTTCCTCTAAAATAAGCATGTCCAACCTGTGGCCCAATATAGCATTGAATACAGCCCAACACAAATTCTTAAAACATTATGAGATTTTTTTGCAACCTTTTTAAAAAATCATCAGCTATCGTTAGTGTAAGTGTATTTTATGTGTCACCCAAGATAATAATTCTTCTTCCAGTGTGGCCCAGGGAAGCCAAAAGGTTGAACACCACTGCTCTAAAATTTAAATGGTTCTAAAACTCCACTAAGAAAGTAGTCCTTGAAAAAAGAGATAATTAATGTAACCAAAAGTTAGTGCTTTGAATAGATCAACAAAATTGATAAACCTTTAGCCAGGTGGATTAAGAAAAAACGAAAGAAGACTTTAATAACTAAAATCAGAAAGGATATTATATTTTTTGTTTACTAGATTATATGATCCTGAAAAGCATTTTTATTAATTTCTTTTATATTTTATTGTTGAATTTATTGGGGTGACATTGATTAATAAAAATTACATAGGTTCCAGGTGTACAAGTCTACATCACATCATCTATGTTTTGTTCATCCTCTAGAGTCAATTCTCCTTCCATCACCATATATTTGTGTCCTTGTCCCTTGTTACTGATTCTAGAGAAATAAAAAGGATCATAAGATCGTACTTTGAACAGCTGTACACCAACACATTGAAAACCAGATGAAATGGAAAAATTTCTAGAAACACAAAACCTACCAAGACTCAATCATGAAGAACACAAAACCTGAATAGATCTAGAACTCATAAGGATATTAAATTAATCATTGAAAATGTCCTAACAGTGAAAAGCCCTGGACCTGATGGCTTCATTGTTGAATTCTATCAAGCATTTAAAGAAGAAAAAAATCAAAAATATTTTGAAAGTTCCCCTCAAAATTGAAGAGGAGGGAACGCCTCTTAACTCATTATAAAAGGCTAACATCGCCCTGATACCAAAGCCAAAGACACTGCAAGAAAAGGAAATGACAGATCAAGATCCCTCATAAATATTGACATAAAAATCCTCCACAACATACCAGCAAACTGAATTCACCAACATATTAAAAGAGTTGTACATCATGACCCAGTAGGATTTATTCCTGGAATGCAAGGGTCGTTTGACATATTATAATTAAACAACACTACACTAATATAAAGAAGGATAAAAATCACATGATTATCTCAATGGATATAGAAAACACATTTGACAAAATTCAACACCCTTTCATGATAAAAACTCTCAACGAACTAGGAGTAGACAAACTTCCTCAAGATAATAAAAACCATATATGAAAAATCAATGGTGATCATTATATCCAAATGTGAAAGACTGAAGGCTTTTCCTCTTAAGATCAGGATCAAAGCAAGGATGCCCACTCTTGCCACTTCTATTCAATGTACTACTGAAAGTCCTAGCTAGAGCATTTGGGGAAAAAAAAAAAAGTTAAAAGCATCCAAATTAGAATGGAAGAATTAAAATTTCTTTGTGCACAGATGATTTGATCATATATGTAGAAAACCCTAAAAATCCGTTAGAACTAATAAATGAGTTCAGTAAAGGATACAAAGTCAACACACAAAAATCAGTTGCATTTCTAACACTAACATGAACAATCTGAAAAGGAAGTTAAGAAAACAGTTGCATTTAGAATCACATCAAAAAAGAATAAAAATACTTAGGAATTAACCAAGGAGGTGAAAGACTAGTACACTGTACACTGAAGAAGAGTAGAAAACCACAAAGAAAGAAATTAAGTCAGAAATAAATGGAAAGATCTTATGTTCATGGATTGGAAGACATTGCTACCATAAGTCAAAACTACCCAAAGAGATCTACAGATTCACTGTAATTCCCATTAAATTCCTAAAAATCTTTTTGCAAAAATAGAAAGATCCTTTCTTAAATTCATATGGAATCTTAGGGAACCCGAAAGAGCTGAAACAGTCATGAAAAAGAACAAAGTTGGAGGATTCCTACACCTGATTTCAAAACTTAATGAAAAACTACAATAATCAAAACAGTGGTACTGACATAAAGACAAACTTAATAGTTCTCTTTTCCTCCTTGACTGCTTAAGGATCAGCTGTCATCATGAACAACATAGTAACTATCTGGACCAGGAAGTTCATGACCAGCAGCCTACTTCAACAGAAACAAATGGTCATTGAGTCTTCACCTTGGGAAGGCAACAGTACCTAAGACAGACAGACATTCAGGGAAAAGTAGCCAAAATGTTCAAAACCACACCAGAGGTCATCTTTGTATTAGGATTCAGAGCCTATTTTGGTGGTGGCAAGATAGCTGGCTTTAGCATGATTTAAAATTTAGTAGGAATCAATTCTTTGGATTATGCAAAGAAAAATGAACTCAAACATGGACTTGCAAGACATGGCCTGTATGAGAAGAAAAAGACCTCAAGAAAACAGCAAAAGGAATGCAAGAACAGAATGAAAAAAGTGAGGGGGACTGTATTGGCCAGTGTTGGTGCTGGCAAAAAATGAGGTGGAGATTGGACAATAGAAGGAGTAGATCTGTCAGTGACTTTATCTCTGGAAAAATTGTGTATTCACATGCTAAAACTAAAACTCTTACAAGAGAACATAGAGCAGAAGTTCACATGACCTTGGATTTGGCAAAAAATTCTTGGTATAACACCAAAAGCACACTTCACCAAAGAAGATATATGAACGGCCAGTAGACACATGAAAAGATACTCAATATCACTAATCATTAGAGAAATGAAAACCACAATAAGACACCACTTCACACCCACTAGAATGGCTACTTTTAAAAAACAGAAAGTAAGTGTTGGCGAAACAAAAGCAATTTAGTAAGGAGAATGAAATTTTTTCCCACTTTTGCCAAACTCTAATGCCTGATTTAATAGAAGACAGCTTCAGTATTTAATCTTTTGTAACATATTGTTCAGCTGAAGTATATGAAGAAAATCTGACTTTATTCACATTTTAGTAGACTTTTTAAGTAAATGGGCATTATTGTCTTTAATACTACACCAAAACTCCCAAGTTTTACGATGTGAAATCTGAAACAATACATTAATCTATCTTGCATTTTCACATGGATATTTCATTGATGTATGGTTTTATAATAATCATGCATTGTTCATTTGGTTCCTCAACTTGAAGACCTTTTAAATGTCACATTTGATTACACAATATTAAAAAATGACATTTGTTAATACCATCACCAGTCTTTTCACATGAGTCCTTAAGTCCATCCTTTCACTCACTTCTATTATATGTGGGACTATTTCTATTCTCTCTGTTCTATATAATTATTAGCTATATTTGCTTTTGGTTCTGATATCACATTCTATGTCATGCTTTCTAATTTTTAAAAAATAGGGAGTTCCCTGATGGTGTAGCGGCTTAAGGCTTCGGCGCTGGCGCCGTCAGCGCTGCGGCCTGGGTTCGATTCCCAGTCAGGGAGCTCCCCACATATTAAAAAGCAAAAAAAATAAAAAGAAATAAAATAAAGATTTCTTTAAAAAAATATTTTATATTGAGTTCTATATCCTTTATTTATATTCTTCTGATAATTTTGGAAGTTTAACTGTTTGTTTGTTAGCACATCCCAATATATTGCAGGTCAGCGTTACACGTGTCTCCTAGTTTATGCCGAAAAAAAGGTTTACTTTTCTATTTCTCATTATCCTTGTTACCTTGAGGTAATATTCAAATTGAATTGAAAAACTACCATCTTTATTTCATTTTAAAACCAGCAAATCCAATATTCTTCTTAACTTCATTTGCTGTGAAATTTAACATGATGTGAAATATATGCAAAAAAGTACATAAAATATAATACACAGTGTAACAAATTAAGTGAACATCTATGTAAACACCACAAAAATTAGACTTTGTGAATACTCCAAAAGCTATCTGCTTTTGTATACCGCCCTTATCCTAACCTCTTTCCTTTTCCTAGAGATAATCACTATCATAATTTTATAGTAATCACTTTGTTCTTTGCTTTGTAATTGTTAACTACAGATCCTTAAACAACAGTTCACTTGTTTTTCATTTTATATAATGGAATCATATATATATATATATATATATATATATATATATATGATTTTGTACATTTCTTTTTTTCAATAGAATGTTTTACAATTCTCTGTGTGTGTGTGTGTGTGTGTGTGTGTGTGTGTGGTGTGTGTAATATTTTACTATATGAATAGACCACAGTTTTAAAATCTGTTTTATTGTTGATGAATATTTGGATTATTTTCAAATTTGGGAAATTGTAAACAGTGCTATTGTGAACATTTTCAAATGTGTGTAAGAATACAGTTCTATTCTATGTAAGCATACATTTCTGTAGGATATAAACCTAGGATTGATGGTCATAGGACAGGCACATCTTCAAATTTACCATAAAAGATGATGCCGGTGTTTTTTCATCAGTCCTGTATGAGTTCCTTTTGCGCCACATCCTTGCCAACACAAGGTGTTGTTAATTTCATTTAAAAAATAAAAAACTTTTTAAATGTTAGCCTTTCTGAGGTGAGGAGAGATTCAGTGTAGTAATGCCTTGTGCAATTCTCTGAATACTAATATGATGGAGCAAATTTTCTTATGTTTACTAGATATTTGAGTTTTTTCCTTTAGTAAAATGCACATTTAAGTTTTGTCCACTTTTCTATTGGTTGACCTTTTTTTTCTTACTGATTTGCAGGGGTTGTTTGTTGTTTGTTTTGTTTTGTTGTATATTCTATTATAAGCCATTTTTCAATATATGTACAATATGTTAGTATTACAGCATCAGGAATGCAACACTGTATGTCCCCCATTGCCCCCCACATTAGCTATTCAGTTATAAGGTGACAAGACCAGGTAGGTAGTTGTGGACCATACTGGCTTATAAAATAACAGGTTCTTGTAACAGCCCATACTTAACAACTATCAGAGCCCTCAAGGGACACCTTTGGCTACAAGAATCACACTAAGGCAGGGAAGTTGTGGCTTTTGTTTTTCAGTAGGCACTTATAGTTTGTTGACAGGCTTCCAAGTTTAGATGCAGTTCACCAAGCTGGGGTCATTTTTACAATGAATAGTGTTGCCTGGTAACATCTGACATTTCATGTTATTCTTAATTCAATGTATGTATTTCCATGAAACATTGCTAAACTCATGGTCATTTTCTCATGAAGAAAGGGTTTAAATCTGTTAACCCTTTCCCTGGGAAAAAAATTAGCATCTTTACAAAATTAAATCTTCTAATCCATGAATATGTTATATGTCTCTATCTTTTTAGGTCTTCTTTATTTTCTTACAGTGAAATGTGATAGTTTTTTTATAGCAGTCATGCACATTATTTGTAAGTTTGTTCCTTAGTACAAGATATGTTTAGACCACTATGAGTGGTCTTAAAAATTTTAATTTTTGACTGCTTTTGTTGGTGTACAGGAATCCAATTGGTTTTGTACATTGTTTTTTGTATCCAGCAGACTCTCTAAATGCTCTTATTAGTGTTAATTATCTGTAGATTCTTTTGAATTTTCTACATACTTAATTATTTCATTTGAAATGACAAATTTACAGTTTGTTTGTTTTTTTCAATATTTATACCTATATATCTTTTACTGGCCATAATATAATAACTAGGACCTCTAATACAATGTTAAATAAAAGTGGTAGATTTTCAATCTCAAAGAGTAAACTAAATGTTTCACCATTGTAGTATCTGCTGTAAGCTTTAAGTTAAGGCATCTTCTATTACTACTAGTTTGCTAAGATTATTTTATAGAATATAAATGGATATTAAATTTTATTAGATGCTTTTCTGTGCTTATTTAGGTGATTGTATCTACATATTTTTCTCTACTATCTGTTAATAGCAAGTTACTTCAATAGATTTGCTAATGTTAAGTCAAATATGCATTCCTGAAATAAATCCAGTTCAGTTTATAAATTGCTAGATTCAGTATGGTAATATTTTCATGAAGACTTTTGCCTCTATATTCCAAACAAGTTTTTCTATAATTTTGCCTTATACTCATACTATTGAGTTTTAGTATCAAGATTTGCTAGTATCATTATAAATGAGTCAGGGAATAAACCGATTTTTTTTTTTATTCTCTGGAAGAATTTATATAATGTTGGAGACATTTCTTCCTTAAATTGGTGGAACTTATCAGGAAGTCAACTAGAATTTTGTTTTTAGGAACGTTTTTAATTACAAATTCAGTTTCTTTAAAGTTATTAGGGTTTTCTTTTTTTTCTAGCTTTTCTAGAAATTTGCTTTCCTTTATCTTGATCAGTCATACTACTGGTTTAATTGATTTTGTCCTTTCAACTTTTGGCTTTGTTGATCCTTCTTATTGTATACTTATTTTCTATTTTTTTTTATTTTGTTCTCATTTTTATTATATTTTTTTCTACTTTTGAAGGTGGAGGGAGTCATATTTTATTGCTTTTTGGGAGTCTACAGAAGTGCAACTCTGCCTCTCAACTCACTCTTTCATGTCACCTGTCATAAAAAAGCATCACTAAAAGCTTGTTCATGCTCTGATTTTTCTAGTATTTCCAGGTCTTGACTTGAGGATAGTTGTTTGATGTTTCTTCGAAGGTTTCCTAAAAAATATTTTGTTTAGTTATTAAAAATTGTTTTCAGGTGATAGTCCTCCTTTTTGTAAGCAGAGGTTTCTCCCCTATTAGTTTAATTATAACATAATATTTGTAACTGTCTAGTAGTCAAATAACAGTCAGTACAGATGTAAGTGTTGTTCTCACCTCTACTGTTGTTTGGGGCTTACTAAATGTTAAGATTTACCCAAAATTCCCTCATCCATTTGCAGTAATTTGCAATAATTAGACGAAGGCTCCCAGATCATCAGTACAGAGACCAAAATGTTCTACAGCTTTAACAATGGACATATATCTTATATCTCTGGACTTAATTAGTTGAAGTTCTAAACAGTAATTTAAAATCCAACAGAATGGGCAAATATTTTTATTAACAGAATATTTCTAGGGCTTAAATTGTTTGGATCAATGGACTGTTTTGAATTAATTAATTTACATACATGAGGCAGAAATCTAAACTCTGAAAAAGATAAGAAGTTGATTGAGGCAATCACTAGTTTTAAGGAACTTACAGTTTCTGCTAAGGTCCTAAATGTGAATTATCTCAAAATGTGAAATGCATGTTTTTAAGAGCACAGGTTCTGGTGGAAACACTTCAGTATAGATTCGAAGTCTTTTTGTAAGGAGAAAAACAGAACATATTATGGTAAAAATGCTTTAAGAGAGACACAGAATGTCAAAGGAACATTGAAAAGGGGCATCTACTGACTGGGTGTTGGGAAGAGATTTCATGTGGGAAATGACAGTTGAACTTAATCCTGATGGTAGAGTTGAACTGTAGCAGTTGTATTTGGGACAGAATGTATTCCAGGTGGGGGTGACAATCTATATGATCAGAGATTGAAAAATGGGGGCTGGGAGGAAGGGTTAGGCAGAAAAACTAAGAGAATGGTGAATCATCCTATATAGCAGATATGTTGTAAAAGATTTGGGATTCAATGCTCAGAGTATTCTGACATCATTTTGTATTTTCTTGAAAGCCATTAGGGACTTTGACCTGTCTTTTAAGAAGATTGTTGCTATCACAATGGGTCAGTTAAGGGAGAATTTATAAGAAGGAAAATCTATTAAAAAGATTTTGCAATACCCAAAACAAAAGAAGTTAGATTACAAAAACATTCCAACAGTAGGATCAAAATTGCCCATGAATTAACTAGTAAGGTATGATAGGTGAAGGAGTTCAAAGCTGATTCTGAGATTAAAAGTTGACAACTGGTACAATAGCAGTATCATTTGCAAGTGAAGCAGGTTGTAAGGAAGGGTTATAATTATGATTTTGAACATATTGAGTTTGAATTTTATATGGCAGGAAGGACAGCCAGCTGGAAATGTCAACTTGAGATAGTTTGAACTATAAATGTATATTTGGGAATCATCTGCATAGAAGTGAAAGTTGGAATCCTGGGAGTGAATCAGCTCAAAGTGTGGAGAGGAAAAACTATTTAGAGCAATACCTAGAGGAATATGTGCTTTTATCAGTGGAAGAAGGGGAGACACAAAAGAGAAAGTAACTGTTGTCAGAAGGGTAAAGCAGAAAAAATGAAATTGAAATTTCTTGCAACTAGTAAAATTTAGGAAATTTTGTAACAAGTTATTTGACTAGGTTTTCTGTAAAAGATCATGTTGCCATCTTTAACAAGAATAACTAGGTGACCTTACTATCTTTAATATGTAATATGCTGTGTTCACAAAAATAATACACTAAAATGATCTACATTGGAACATAGAACTGTTACATGAAACAGTGGTTTCAAGTTCTATTTCTTCTCTACTGTCACCACCTCAAACTGGCTTCATAATCATGATAGTTAACATTTAACTATAGTTCTCAGTTAAATTGAGTTCAGTGCAATTTCATCCAACAGTGGCTGGTTGAAAGAGAACTGGTAAGATCACCTAATTGAGTAGACTGATCATTCTAATCATAAAGTTATAATTAGAATGACTTTTATAAATTTCCTCTTTCAATGCATAAAAAGGACAACTGTAATATCTGTGCTCTACTTTCCCAATATGTTAAATAGAGGTGTCTTCTCATACATCTGTTTGTTGAAGAAATACAAGAAAGAAGTTTTAGAGTTGTTCCAACATTTGGAAGTTTGGTTCTATGCTTAATGGCCAGATTTTGGTGTCTTCCTTTCTTTGGAAAGCAATAAATTACAAAGTCATTCTGAGCTTCTTTTTTTTCACCAAACCCATAAATAGATACATTGCCAAGAATTTCAAGTGCCCCATTTTGCACAGACTATCAAGATTATCTTGGTATGTAGTTAAAGCTTTCTTTGCAAAAAAATTTTTTGAAGAAATTTGTGGCCTTTGAAGTTTCCAAAAGACCTTCAAAAATAGGAATTTAAGTGCCAATTATACAATGGTGGTAGCAATAATAATGGCAGTTAACATGTACTGAATAGTTTAGTATGTGCCATACATCGTGCTAAGTGATTTGCATGAATTTATTCATTTAGCAGTATTTACTTGAGTGCCTACTATGTGCTAGGAATTGTTCTAGACACTTGGGATAGGTTTATAAACAAAACAAACTAAAATCCCTGCTTTCATAGCCCTTTTATTTAGTGAGGATGAGCTAGATAATAAGCATTAACAATAAACATATTTTGGTAATAACCAAAATAAAGGGTATGGACTATAAAAAGATGGTAGACACTATGAAAAAAAAAAAAAAAACAGAGTAAGGTAAGGAGAGTCAGGAGTGCTGAATTGAGGTTGGGCAATTGGAGATTGGTTGCAGTATTAAAGAGAGTGGTCCAAATAGGCCAAATGGAGATGGTTGCATTGGATTTAACCACGCAAATATCTGAGAGGAGAGAATCCAGGCAGATGAAACAGCTTGTGCAAAGACACTAAGGTGGGACCAATGTATGGTGTATACAAGGAACAGCAAAGAGGTCAATATGGTTCAAAGTGATTGAGGAAGAGTGGTAATGAACATAATGGTCAAGAGAAGGAGGCAGCAGATCTTGTTACTTTTATACAACAACACTCTAGGCACCATTGCAATCCCCATTTTATAGATAAGGAAACAGAGAAATCAAGAAACCTGCCACATTTACTAAAAAACCAGGTGCTGGCGGTAGCAAGAAAGAGACAGTTTCATCAATTTATATACTGAAGGTTTCAAAATGATTTAACCTTCTGCAAAATATTAGATGAAAGGTCAGCAGTTCTGAAGTGGATGATTTCTTGAACAATGGCTATGCTTCAGTTTTCTTTCTCTGCAACCAACATGACCATTTATAGGGCTTGTAATTTCATCAAAGTTACTTCAATACATATGATTTCTTTTTTTTTTTTTTTTAATTTTTTTTTGGCCGTGCAGTAAGCATCCTAGTAAGATATTTCAGTACAAGGGTTTTGTGTTAGGGTAAATCCAAAGTTTAGTTCTTCCAGCCTTTTCATATTGAGGCTTCTTAGAAATAAGGGTACCAAGAGGTACCCAAAAAACCTTGGAGTTTATTTATTTAAAAATTGTGTGTTTATTCTTACATGTTTAAACTTCAGTCACCTTCAGAATACTCTCCATTTAATGCAATACACTTAATCAAGTGTATTTCCACTGCTCAGAATAGTTTTTAAATGCATCAGTTTTGATGCCTTTTATAGCTTTTACCATTTTTTTTCTTTTTTTTCCACCTCCTCCACATCAGCAAAACATTTCCCTTTGAGAATTTTTTTCATCCATGAGAACATAAAAAAGTTACTCATGGTGAGATTGGGTGAAAAGGGAGGGTGGAGCACAGGGGTCATGCTATTTTTGGTCAAAAACTGCTGAACAACCAGCACAGTGTGGACCGGTGTGTTGTCATGCTGCACGCTGTTCATGTGAGTCACCCATCTGAAATGGGCGAATGCATTGAGTCTCCAAAAAAAATTCACTGAAGCCGAATGCAGCGTCTCACAACAATGCTAGCTGGTACACTGATGCAGAAGGACTCCTAGAACACTCATGTGGTAGGGGAAGCCTGTACTACAAGGGAACTGCCTTCTAGAAGATAATTCCAGTTGTGGGGGTGCTATTCTCCCCTGTATATTCATAATCATAATGACATGTTGTGTTTTCCTTAACTTATAAGTACAGAAAGCCACTCTAGATTCTATGGTTATAATGACATTTGTACTTACCTACTGATGATTAGAATGCATCAATGTAATGTTGGTTTTAGATTACCTGGCCCATGTAACGTGCTACTCAAGCTTGAGCGAGTCAGTGCTTTAATATAAATCAATATAGAAAATTTGTTTTCAGGTTTTTAAAATTAAATTTATTGACATCATTGATTAATAATATTATATACATTTTAGGTGTATAGCATTATAATTTGACATCTGTATACTCTATTGCAAGCTCACCACCCAAAGTCTAGTTTCCTTCCATTACAGTATATTTGACCTCCTTTACCCAATTTGCTCTCCCACGTGTCCATTTTCTCTGGGAACTACCATTCAGTTGTCTATATCTATGAATTTATTTTTTTTTCTTAGTTCATTTGTTACTCTGTGTTTCATAATCTACATCATACAGTTTTTGTCCTTTTCCATCTGACCTACTTCACTTAGCATAATACTCTCAAGATATAATACATGCTGTCACAAATGGCAACATTTCATCTTTTTATGGCTAAGCAGTATTCCAGTATACGCGTGCGCACGCGTGTGTGTGTACCATATCTTCTTTATCCAATCATCTGTTTGTTTGGATGGTTGTTTTCATGTCTTGGCTATTATAAATAATGCTGCAGTGAGAATTAGTGTTTTCAGATTTTTCAACTGTATACCCAGAAGAGGAATTGCTGGATCAGAAAAACATTTCAATAAAGACAACCATTTAAATAGTAGAAAAATCCAAGAAAAAGTTTATTTGTGCCCAGTTCATTAATCTCCTAGGTCATCCATAGACCACTCTCCACTTTACCTTCAAGTTAAATGACTAGAGGGATTTGAAAGTCACAGTGAAAAGTCACCATTAGGTGAAAAGTTATATAATATTTCATTTTTATACATGTTAAATGAATGGTTAAGAGAGCTATTAGTTATTGTAAGGTAAATATTTTACTATATCGAGCATTCCATTTTTACCTACTTATTTGTATTAAATAGATTTGATCCAAATTTGTTGATTATTATGACCTGTGAATTTTTCAGCATTGACTTCAATACTTGGTAGATTCATGGTTGTTTACATAAATTTTTAATCTGACAGTTAATAAAAAGTAAGAAATGACATCCTTGGTATTTCTTAGTATTCTTCCCAAAGGAGCAGTGAGTGCATAAATCATAATTATGTGGGGTTGATGATTTTAATTGTTTAGCACTAACATGCTTTTGTCAAGTGGGGGCATCATTGGTCTTTCTTAAGGTGTGTGGCAAGAATGGTTTACTTGTTAAACTGAAATGATATTAGGGTAAATAATTATTCTCCTTTCATCTCATTTTAGAGGGCCTCTATTTTATGTCTGTGACCAGCACTCTTAATTGATAGCAAAATTTTAAGTCCAGAAACATTTAGTAGTTTTCAGTTATATCAGCCTCTAAAGTTACCATCACAAAATGTGGTTGTTGTTCAGTAAAAGAAAATGTCATGATTTTAAGAATAAAAGTTTAAGATAAAAATCTTATTATGTAGTCTTAGTTTTGTTGTCATCATTGTTTTTTAAGTATATGAACAAAGGAAAAAACAAGTACGTGCTTAAGATTTAACACACACACACACACATGCACACACCAACTGACCTAATACTCAAAAGTAGCTAGCAGTGATAATAAGATTATTTGAGCAAATCCAAATCACATACTGTTTTATGCTATTGCTAATAACTCTAAATCTGTTCTGCCATCATTAAATTTATGTAAGGAGTATGTTTTATTATGATTATCATTGTGCTATCTAAAATGTATATGATTACTATATTTTAAAAATTTACTATGATTTTGATCTCTCCATTATTAACAATTTGTACTATAGTTAGACTTCCAAATTTGCAATTATTTAATCTATTCAAAAAGGAACTGTATTTGTACATGATTGCATTTGGGAAAAATTTGTTAGGGTGTGTGAGTTACACAGGTATTCAACCTAAAGTGTTTAAATACTTTAATATAATGTTTCCATCAGTATAGCTCTTGGCCTGTTCTTCTGTATAAGTTTAAAATCTTCCATCTATATCTACATCTTTGTCAGGGAAATGCCATAGGCTAAAACTGAAGATAATGACTTAAGATTCATGTCTCTTTCTTGGAGGTTGCAGTTGTCTTGAATTGTCAGTTTTGAAGGACCTAAACTGACATCAAAGGATTTCAAATGATCTAATAAGGTTAATTAATGTTAATTTTCATCTTCCATTCGGTTATTTTAATGGTTTCCTCTTTTTATTTTTTCTAGCCAAGTCCTATACCAAGTCCTGTTTTGGGGCGAAAGCCAAACGCTAGCCAGTCATTGCTTGTATGGTGCAAAGACGTTACGAAAAACTACAGGGGAGTGAAAATCACCAATTTTACTACATCGTGGCGAAATGGCTTATCTTTTTGTGCAATATTACACCACTTTAGACCAGATTTAATGTAAGTAGAAATTTTTTCATTCCCTATAAATACTTTGTAAATAATAGCTTTTGGAAAATACAAAATCATTTCTTAATTTATGTCCTAAAATACTTGACTTTAATTTTTTTTTAATTACTCCTCTTTTTCAGAGAAGAAATGTATGCCAGAAAGAAAAATTATTCCTTCTTGATACCTAAAAACAGTCTTTTCTCTTTTGTTTGAAATTATTTTTCTCCTTTCTCTCATACAAAGAACTGACTTTAAATTATTATGAGAATTGGGTTAGTGTTAAAATGAGATGAGACAAATAAGCCTGTATCTCTGTATATTGACAGCAAGGGATTACCTCATAGTAAATTTGGTTGTCAAGGCTAGTCTCAGGTCCCCTGCCTTAACTTCTCTTTAGTTGGAAGCTTCAGACAATGAAACATGTAATCACTGTTTTTATTTATTTATTTCCTTAATTTTCCACACTATTTGTTTTGTTGATTGGATTGCTGTGAAATTGCTAGTTACTCTTTGGCATTATTTTCAAATTTTTAGATTCAGTTTGTTTTTAAAACAGGTGTTTTATCAAATACTATATGTACCTACTGTGCCATTTTCTCCCTCAGTGACTACAAGTCTCTGAATCCTCAAGATATTAAAGAGAACAATAAAAAGGTAAGAATTGCCAAGAAAAAAAAATAAATGATTTCAATTTTGGCTTCTCTGAAGGCTTTGAGGTTGTTCTGTGAAGTTACAGCTGCAGCTCCCAGAAGGTAGTCTGCTTACTGCAGTTCAATAGCATGCATGGTGTATCCTAGATTGGCATGGCCGTTATAGGTCACAAGTGCCAGAGTGGCAGCAGATTTTACTATGTGTATGAACTTCAGTAACTGTTAAATATTTGTTAAAGCATACTGCTTTTATTCAGGATTTAGCTTTTAAAAAGTGCACCCAAATCTGTGTGCCATCAACTATTATGAGTTTAGAAAAATCGATTTGGTGGGGATGAGGGCAAGAGCCTAAAGCCAAGAAGGAATGCAGATGTTCCTAGAAGCAAGAAGAAACATATGAACATTGGTTCCTTTTTTGTTGTTTTTCATTTTCTGGTAAACTGTACAGTTTTTTCCAGATGATTAATATACTGAAGTCAGAGCTTCCCAATTGGCGTATAGGGATATTGACCCTTTCACCCTTCAAGGTAGCTATGCAAGGGCTGAGTTGCTAGAGCCCCCGGGGACAGCCAACTGTGGCAACAGGCTGACTTAACTATTTACCCCAGTGTGCAGTATAGTGCTACACTTTTCTAAGTGTATCATGGCAAGAAAAAGGAGGGAAGTACCTAACTCAACACACAGAAGGTACTCAATTAATGGGGTTTTTTGTTGTTGTTGTTGTTTTGTTTTTGTTTTTGAATTAAATCATTCACTTGAAAAGTTAATGAAATGTATTATTGTCTTAGAACAAGAGTTCTTAACCTAGGAGCTTTGGCTAAAATTCAGGGGGTCCTTGAACATGGCTAGGGTAAAAATATAGTTTCTCTTTTTTTTAATTTTTGTTTATTTTCTTAAATCTTTAACTGAAATTTATCATTTCCTTCTGTTACGAATTTAGGTAATAAACCACTGACTGTAGTATTAGCCATACCTGAAACTTTGTCACCTTTAGAATCTGATAGTATCGTATCACTTTATAGTTGTAAATATCTACAAATACTTTTTGTTTTTAATCTACTTTAATTTAGATAATTAAAACCACCAGTGATAAAAAGTCTATAAAGGGAACTTTGATAGAATTCAATTAACAGATGAGAATTTAAATCGAAATAGTTTTTACTTTTATTGATCTTTAAAACCAAATATTTGGGAGTTCCCTGGTGGTGTAGTGGCTAGGCTTCGGCACTCAACACCACGGCCTGGGTTCGATTCCCAGCCACAGAACCCCCCCCCCCAAAAAAAAAAATTTGTGTTGCTGTTAAATTTTTTAAAAAAATTTTTTATACATGCATGATGCTGATCCTAGGGACATACATTTTTAAATTGTCAATTTTTTGTTGTTGAAATGCCACCAAAAAAAAGATAATCTTAAAAAAAAACAGTATAATATTCTTTATAGAAATTAGCTCTATACGGTGGTCATGCTCCAGAGTGTGTCATTCTTTTGAATTATTTCTTGTATAATTTTGGGGAGCTTGTGTCTATCAAAGTGAAATATCTTGTTTTTCATCAATTAAATTCTATCTGTAGATATGATAGTTCTTTACCTGCATTTTTTTGCATTTCAGTGAAATACTGAGCTAATTTAAATTCAAATACAGGCATTATAAAATAAATCATTATTTTTTATAAAGTAAAACTTCCATGTTACCGTTTGAAATTTTGAAAAGGAAACTTTTTATTTTACCTAGCTATATATTTTTAAAGAGTATGGGAATGTCCTTAAGGCTTAAGTCCCACTTCTTTACATTGTTTTTTTCAGGAACTTAATAATGATGAGCATACTTTGGATTTACATATTACTACATAAGGGAGAATATCCTATTAAATGTTTTTCTCAATTAGATCTTCCAGAGCAGATAATCATGCCTGTTTGAAAGAATTTAATTTAGATTATTCTACTTCTTGCACAATTCAATAAATGTTTTTGTATACTCTTCTCATCACTTTGCAACGTCTTACTTGGTATCTACCTTGAGTATCAGTTGCTACCGGCAGATTTATTTCCGACTTCACACAGTTCTTCCCAATAACCCCCCATCTGCCCTTGATTGGAGTTAAAGCAGCACCAGAAACAATGCCTATGTCTTAAGTTCCGTGAAGATGCAGAACATAACTGGCAATGACTCCCCCTTACCAATTAACATCTAGGAATGAATAAGACAGTTTTCTTTGAAAAACTTCGTTTTTCTCCACACACTAGCAGCTAAAAAGACAGTAGGTGACTGACCATAGCAGAAGAAGTTAACCCCTGGGGAAATTAATTTGTAAAGTCTTGACCTCACTTATAAGAAACCTGGTTTGTTTCTAAAAAAAATTTTAGTGTAATTATTGTGTATAAAATCAATTGCTACATGAAGCAGAACACCATCAGGAGATTCCCCACAAGGAAGCTAATCATTTCCCCAGGTCTGTAAAAAAAAAATGCTGAATAAAAAAGGGTATTTTTACCTGTGACATCTGATCTTGACCAATATGTCAGTGTTTTAGGTAATTGGGGAATGTTTAGAATACTGCCTGTGGTGCTTTTTCTGATAGTCTGCAATTGATGTCTGTCAGTCAAGTTGTCAAGACACGTGAGAAGGAAAATGACTTTAATTTTCCTAAAACATGTAAAATAACAAACAGGCCTAAACATGCAGACCAAATGAGCCATTCTCTCAAGTAAATATTTTGAGGTCCCTATATTATGAAATATAGTGCTATGAAAATTGAAGAGATTTGATATTGCAATTTACTTTTCATTTTCTTTCTAATTTATTCCACAACATTTATTAAACTTCAGGAAGAACACAAGACAAGGATTAAATGCACTTTAACATATAAGTGTGATTCCTTCTTAGTCATATTTTTCATGCTTCCTAGCAACACAATCCTGTTTTCAAGGGTTACGTCAGGATACTAATAATTAATTGTAAATTGAGAAACAGCTTTGATTCTTCAAAACTAGAAAAACCTGATATGCCACAGTCATTTAAAGGCTAACAAAAATAATACAATGCAGCCTCACATTTTCACCTAGGTTATACTACTCAAAATATTTCATTCTTCCCAAAATGGATGAAGTAAAAATGAAGTCACTCTTCTAATTATGAAAATCAATCTTAATTGGGGATTTTAAAATGTCTATATGTTTCTAGGCATAAATAGCACTTTCTTGTGTTTAATGCCAGCTAATCTAGAAGTTAGTTCTTTTGAAATTAAAAATGTCTATATGTTTCTAGGCATAACTAGCACTTTCTTGTATTTAATACCAGCTAATCTAGGAGTTAGTTCTTTTGGAATAGCCAGCTGTATTTTTTTCTTTGCAAATTATTACAATTACATGACCATGGAAGAGAGGTTGATAGGAATGATAAAGCTCCAGATGAATTATTTCTTTATACCTTAGTTCCTTATCTTAAAAATCAATGCTTATTATTTGTTTTGACTCTCATTTTTGCTTATTGTCTTTATTGGAAAAGAACATTTCAATTGTTATTAATAAAGAAAAAAATTTTCTCTTGCATCTACCCTAAATTTCTGACTTGAAGTTTTGTTCTTCTCATGTGGCATAATGTCAGTAATGCAATGTACCTACCCTTCAAAAACCACAAAATCCATTATAATTTTGCTATTTTTTATGGTAAGTTAATTTTACTTATTTTTTAACTTTGAGATTTTAAACATTTTTATTAAAATATAACTAACATACAATATTATATTAGTTTCAGGTATACACCATAGTTATGCAACATTTATATATCCAAAGTGATCACCATGATAAGTTCAGCAGCCAACTGATACTGTACCACATTATCGTAATATTAGTAACTATTTGGTTATACTGTACGTTACATCTCCATTACTTATTTGTTTTATACCTGGAAATTTGAACCTCTTACTCCCCTTTACCTTCTCCCCTTTTTTAAATTTTACAATTACAATTAACATTCAGTACTATTTTATATGAGTTTCAGGCACACAGCATCGTGGTTAGACATATAATGTATGAAGTAATACCCCTCACTAGTTGAGTACCTACCTGGCACCATACATAATCATTACCACATTATTGACTATATTTCCTATGCTTTACTTGATAGCCCCATGACTATTTCATAACAATGTGTACTTCTTGATTTTTTTCACATTTTACCCTGCACCCCCAATCCCCCTTCCATCTGACAACCATCAGTTTGTTCCTTGCATCTGTAAGTCTGTTTTTGTTTTGTTTGTTCATATATTTTGTTCTATAAATTTTAAATAAGTGAGATCATATGGTATTTCTCTTTCTCCACCTGACTTATTTCACTTAAGCATAATACCTTCCAGGTCCATTCATATTGTCACAAATGGTAAGATTTCATTATTTTTGAGGGCTGAGAAATATTCCATTGTATATATGTACCACATCTTCTTTATCCACTTGTTTATTGATGGCCACGTAGGTTGCTTCCATATCTTGGATTTTGTAAATAATGTTGCGATGAACATAGCGGTGCATGTATGTTTTTGAATTAGTGTTTTAGGTTTTGTTTTTTTGTTTTTTTTGGATAAATACCCAGCAGTGGAGTTGTTGGATCATAAGGTAGTTCTATTTTTAATTTTTTGAGGAAACTCTACACTGTATTCTGTAGTGGCTTCACCCATTTGTAATCCCACCTACAGCACACAAACATTCCATATCCTTGCCAACACTTGCTTGTTGGTGGCCATTCTGACTGGTGTGAGGTGATATCTCGTTGTGGTTTTAATTTGCATTTCTCTGATGATTAGTGACTTTGAGCATTTTTTCATATATCTGTTGGCCATCTGTGTGTCCTCTTTGGAGAAATGTCTATTCAGGTCCTCTGCCCACTTTTTAATTGTATTATTAGGTTTTTTTTGGGGTGTTAAGTTATGTGAGTTCTTTATAAATTTTGAATATTAACCCCTTATTGAATATACCATTGGTGAATATCCTTCCATTCACTAGATTGTCTTTCTGTTTTGTTTATGGTTTCCTTTGCTGTGCAGAAACTTTTAGTTTGATATAGTCCCATTTGTTTATTTTTTGTTTGCTTCCCTTGCCTGAGGTGACGTATCACAACTTTTTTTGAGGTTTAATCGACATATAACATTATATTAGTTTCTGGTGTATAACATAATGATTCAATATTTGTGCACATTGCAAAATGATTACATTAAGTCTAGTTAACATTCATTATTTTAATGTTTTTAAAATATATGGATTGTCTAAACTTTCAATATATCTTTTGTTTTTTTCTTCCTTTGAAGGCATATGATGGATTTGCCAGCATAGGAATATCCCGGTTATTGGAACCTTCTGATATGGTTTTATTAGCAATTCCTGACAAACTGACTGTTATGACTTATCTCTATCAAATAAGGGCACATTTCAGTGGCCAAGAACTAAATGTTGTTCAGATAGAGGAAAACAGCAGTAAAAGCACATATAAGGTTGGAAATTATGAAACAGATACAAACAGTTCTGTTGATCAGGAAAAATTTTACGCAGAGCTTAGTGATCTGAAACAGGAACCTGAACTGCAGCAGCCTACCAGTGCAGCCGTAGACTTCTTATCACAGGATGACTCTGTATTTGTAAATGATAGTGGGGTTGGAGAGTCAGAAAGTGAACATCAGACCCCTGACGATCATCTTAGTCCAAGCACAGCCTCCCCTTACTGTCGCAGGACTAAAAGTGACACCGAACCCCAAAAATCCCAGCAGAGTTCTAGAAGGACTTCAGGATCCGATGACCCTGGAATATGTTACAATACAGATTCAACTCATGTGCAAGTTTTGTTAAGCAAGAAGACACTATCAAAAGCTGAGCCTTTAGAATTAAGTGATTTAGATGTTAGTGATAAGAAGGATGTGTCTCCACCATTTATTTGTGAGGAGAAAGAAGAGCAAAAGCTTCAGACATTAGACATCAGTAGTCACTTGGAGCAAGAAAAATTAGAGATTTCTAGATCCATAGACTGCAGATCAGATCCTGAATCATCTATCAAAAAACCAAGTTTATCTCCCACATCTAAGCTTGGATACTTGTACAATAGAGATGCAGATCTTGCAAAGAAAAAACGAACTTCCCTGAGGCAAACAGAATCTGATCCAGATGCTGATAGAACCACTTTGAACCATGCAGATCATTCTGCAAAAACTGTTCAGGTAAGTGAGTTACAATGATGTACACATTCATTTAATAAATACTTATTCTATTTTTTGTTCCTTTTTGCATTCATAAAACACTTTAAAATGTCACAAATGATTAAAGGTCAAATATAATTTCCTTTATAGAAAAACCTCAAATATACCTGCTCTTTACTTAAATTTATGATATAATATTTTAAGCTTTTAAATAAATGTCATTTTCAAGATTGAAAGATAAAGAATGTCACCTTTTCAAATCAAAATATTACTAACCTAAAACAATATTTTACTATAAGAATAAATCAAAGATATTTTAGTATTTCAGTTAGTAATATCATTCTGAAAAATGTATAATGCCAAATTAAATATTTCCCATGTAAAACATTTTCTTAAAATATTTAAATTGAGATGTAATTGGTATTTTTAGTTGCATTATTATAGTACTTATTAAAAATTCCAGTAACATTTGAACTTTTTGTGAAGGAAATATGGCACAGACTTGACCTTATGATATTTACTGTATTTAGTTGAATCTATAGTACCATCAATTATAATATATACTGTTGTTTTATGTACCACAAAGGAAGAAAAACACTGCCAATAAACTATGATACATTGTTTTCTTATCACATAGAATTTGTCCTTTATGCCTATTGACAGAGTTCTTTTAGGCTTATTTAGGCATGGATTTTTAAATTATGTAACACATGTATATATAGAAAAGAAAATTCTAAGCATAATAAATTATAATAATTAAGGGCAATTAATTTAAAATTCAGATTTAGAATCCAACTCTTTTGAATCACTTTTTGATTTAAAGTTTTTGGTGTTCCCATTTTTCCACACAGTGGCACAGTGTTGTCCTTTGTGCCATCAAAAATATTAATACCACATTACAGCAGTGGTTCTCAGAGTAAGATCTGCTAACCAATGAAACTGTCTTATGACTCTTGCAGAGAGCTCTCAAAGTTGAAACTACTTTTGCAATAATGCAAGAACATTATTTACTTTTTTCACTTGAATTCTTTTATAAGTGTACAGTGGCCTTTTCTGGAGGATACATGATTTGTGGTATCTCAACAGATCAAATATAGAAGTAGGTATGAGAATCTATCTATTAAGCCATGTATTAAAGAGATTTCCAAACAAATATAAAGCAATGGCATTCTTCTCACTTATTTTTTGAAATAATTTTTAATAGAATGTCTTAACATCTAATGGGTTTATTATAGCTATTTCAAAAGAAGTAAATATTTTTAAAATCTCTCAGTTTTAATTTTTAAAATGACAAATATCAATAGATATAATCCATATGAGGAAAAGATCTGGGGGAATCCTGTCATCTTTAAGAATATGGAAGGATTATGAGACCAAAAGTTTGAAAACCTCTGAATTACAGCATTCTCCACAATTGTCTCTGGGACTTTCTTTCAATAATACTTATCAATAATAGCACTTTCTTGATGTTACTGGGAGGTCCCAACAAAAGAGTTTCAGACAATAACCTTAAGTTCCATTCTTAAGTAGTACTAAAGTGATTGTTAACTGAAATATCAAGGAATTGCAGTCATGCCACCAAAAATATCAAGCATATGCAAATGTAAGCATTGAACCTATATTACCACCTGTATGACAGAGATTATAAATTGCCATGAATTTTAAGTTTTCAAAGGTGTTAAGAAAAATATGCATTGTAGAATCAAAGAAATGTACAGAGCAGCTAATGAAGCAGACCCCTGTTTTTGTAGTCAAAAATCTCAAATCAAAAGTTCTAAGAACCTAAACTTTTAGGACAAAAAAGCTTTCAGGACTTTGAGTATCCATATATAGTAGAGAAATAATGAACATCTAGTGATTGACAGTTGCAGAATTTGGTGAGCCTAAATTGTAATATCTAATACAGATTTTTCTTATATTTCTTATTTTTAAGATAAATGTGGTTAGTTAAATTTAGAAATTGATTAAGGTTTAAAAATTAAAAATACACTGGACTGGGAATCAGTAAACCTGAGTTCTTATCTTGGCTTTGCCAGTTATTACCAGTGTGACATGTTAACTTGCCATTTAAATTTTTTAAATCTTAATTTTCTACATATGTTAAATGAAGTAGTCTCTGAAAACTTTCTTAGCTCTAAACTCTATCATGCTGTGACTTTATTGAGATGATTTAAGTGATTTGTACAGTAAATTCATGTGATGATGGAAGCAGCATCATTTACAGCTCCATATGTATGTTTATTGGTCAGAATTTAGCCTAAGGTAATTTTTTTTATAGCAAAACTGTTGCCTAACACCAAAAGTTGTAATATGGGTGCTAATACTTTATAGGTTTTTTTTTTTATTGTACATAGCAACTAAATTTTAGACAATTAAAAATCTGTTTTTCGGGGAGTTCCCTGATGGTGTAGTGGCTTAAGGCTTTGGTGCTGTCGGCGCTGCGGCCTGGGTTCGATTCCCAAGTCAGGGAGCTACCCACATACCAAAAAAAAAAAAAAAATCTGTTTTTCTTCTGTACCATATTTCATCAATTCTAAGATGTACGAGGGCTGTCTGGAAAAATTCCAACCATAAATTCCTCTGTTTTTCGTTTTACATGTCTGGATACTTTCTGGAGAGCCCTCTTACATCTTTTTATATTTTAACTTCTCTGAAATCAAAATGTTACTTATGATAGATAGTATGTTAGAGTTTAATTCACAGTGTTCATTCTTTCTGAGTAATTCATAAAATAATAGTGAATCTAATAATAAATGTCATTAGATTAAAGGAAATTTTTATAGTTTAATATGGCTGCATAGATTTAACATAGATGTTGCCTATTTGAGTAGCTGATACATGTGATTACTATTATATATCTTACACATGTCTCTTAAACTTTCTAACCCATGAGGTAAATGGTTGAATCCTATTTTATATATGGAAAACCGTGATTTACAGAGTTGCCTAAGATCACATGATAAGTGTTAAAGTTCTAATTCAAAACCAGACTTGTCTAACTCCAAAGTCTATGCTTATAAACTTTATGCTCATAGTATCTCTTTGTTTTTTTAACCATAATAGCACTAAGACTAATCATAGCTAAAATATAAAGCAGTCAACTTTACTGAAAGGCAATTTAGCAATGTATATTAAGTCCCTTAAAATATTTATCATATAGATCCTACCTCCAAGAATATTTCCTAAGGAGATAATCAGAAATTTATATAAGAATTTATGTAAGAGATGTTCATAAAAGCTTTGTTTATGATAATGAAAAATTATAACAACCTGAATATGCAATAGTATAAGACAAGTTAAATAAAGTATGATGCATCCGTATTAACAGAATGCTAGGTGGACCATTTGAAATCATGTTTTCAAAAATATATATAAGGGCATGAAAAAATGCTCACAATAGAATACTAAAAGGAAAAAACCATGATTCTACAGTAATTATCTCTAGGTACCAGGATTGCTAATTTTATTCTTTATTAGTTTTTAAATTTTTCTTTTTTTTTTTTTAATTCATTTTTATTGTTAGACTTATTGGGGTGACATCTGTTAGCAAGGATTACATAGGTTTCAGGCATACACTTCTACAGTGCATTGTCAACTTGATGTATAATAAGTTCACCACCTAATGTGACTTCTCTTTCCATCACCTTATATTTAGCTTCCCCACCTCCTCTCCCACCCCCTCCCCTTTCTCCCCTCCCTAACCCACTCGTCCCCAAATAAACATTAAACTATCGATTGTGTCCATGGGTTATTTGTTTGTTCATTTCTTTTTTTC
>PVJL010010737.1:0-47253 GCA_004026885.1 Lyroderma lyra
GAGGGAGCGAGTGCTGCGTGTCAGTGTGCTGACCAGGCAAAAGGTACCCCCCGGGCCCGCGGCCGTTCCAAACCACGACGCTCAGCATGTGGGGACAGTGAAGCACTTGGCCCACTGCGCAGGTTGCATGCTAGTCACGTGGGCAACGAGCTCAGCTGACACTTCCCAGCCCCACTCCTCTTTTTTTTTTTTTTTTTTTGCTTTTTGGTATGTGGGTAGTTCCACTAACTGGGAATCAAACCCAGGCCACAGCGCTGACAGCACCAGCGCCGAAGCCTTAAGCCACTACACCACCAGGGAGCTCCCCCCACTCCTCTTCTGCATTTTCACTTAAGATGACCAGCATCTCACCAGAGAGTGACGGCGGCCTCGAGTCCCCTCCCAACCCCTCGGTGACTGCCATTCAGAATGGCAAGATAGAATTTATCACTTCCCTTCGGATGCAGGCATTTGGACTGCCCCATGCCACTAGAGAACAGTGCCACCAACACGGACAAGTGATGGGGCAGTGCACACGTCTGAGGCCAGGCCAGGGCTTGGAGCGAGTGAGACAGCCACACGAAGCCACGACCTCACTGTGACCGCAGCCCAGCCATGGGCGGTATCCCACCTGCTTCAGACTGGCAATGTAGCGGGTGATGTACTCCACGGTGACTGGGTCCTCCACCGTCAGCCGGTGGCTCTGGCACTCCACTCGGGCCCTGTTGATGACTATCCTTGCATCAGCAGTGAGGCCTGCAGTGACAGTGGAAGGTCAGCACGTCTGCTCTGCTCGGGGACACAGGTCACACAAGCAGACAGCAGTGAACCTCGAGCCAGTATTCCAAAACCAGGCCTCTAAAAGCCAGCACTGAGGTCAACGCCAAGAACCAATAGGACCAGCCTGTCCCCGTGAACGTACATCCTCAAGGGCCCTGGTGTGCGCCAGGCACATTTAAACACGTGAACACTGTGGGTGCACCAGTCAAGCCCAGTTCAGGTCAGGGGAACTGGGACCTTCCTGGCCCACCCTGCTCCCGGGCAGTTAGCTGTGCTACACCTGCCCTTGCTCCAGACTAACTACGACCAGTGACATGCTGGCAGAAGTGAAGGTGACAGCACAGCCCTCTGGTCCTGTGTTATATATTCACGGTCCCCATGCTTCAGCTGCCTGGGGGACACAGTATCCCACCCAGAAACCGTGGCCAGTCCTTTCCTTAAAGGCCCAGGTGTACTGCTTTTAAAGGATGTGTCTCCCGACAGCCCACATGCCAATACCCTGCGAAGCGCTGGCCCCCCGCTCACCCGCAAATGCCATGCAGACGTTGTCATCCAGAGCGCAGATCTTCCGCACCGTCCTCTCATCCTGCAGCTTGGCTACCGACTTCTTCTCCACCCCGAGGACAACGATGTCTTTTCCTCGGACACCCACCTGCAGTAAAGAGCAACACAGCACTTAAGAGCAACACCGGGCTCTGCCACCAGGCACAGAGCTCCCCAGGGGACAGGGCCACAAGCCCCTGCCAACTGTGGGTTCTGATCCACTTGCAGCAGAACTTGCTCTGGTACCATGACCTGGGTGCCCAGTGCTACACCTTTAAAATGCTGACATGCACCTTCAGTTACAACACAAATGAGTGCTGCATAACCAGTGTGCACACACACACATAGCGCTCCGACCCGGCGCACACACGCATACGTAGTGCTCCGACCCGGCGCGCACACATACATAGTGCTCCAACCCGGCGCGCACACACACATAGCGCTCCGACTCAGCGTGCACAGGCGTACGTAGTACTCCGACCCAGCGCGCGCACACACATAGCGCTCCGACTCAGCGTGCACAGGCGTACGTAGTACTCCGACCCAGCGCGCGCACACACATAGCGCTCCGACTCAGCGTGCACAGGCGTACGTAGTACTCCGACCCAGCGCGCGCACACACATAGCGCTCCGACTCAGCGTGCACAGGCATACGGAGCGCTCCAACTCGGTGACAGTACAACTTGAGAGCTTAGCATTCAACTCAGGTGTCCTGCATGAAGCAGTGCTGCTGCTGTGCCTGGGAAGCACATTGCAGCCCACCCCACCCCTGCCTGCTCTACGCCCAGCTGTGGGAAGGCCCCATTTGCTGTCAGGTAGAAGGACACTATGTATCAACTATTAATACTACTAGAAGCGCAGAGCTGTTTGTGGCTGATCCTGTACAGGGGAAAGGGCTGTATTGCAAACATGGAAAAATCACTCACAGCCCATTAATACACCCCCAGAGTCAGAGCAGGAGCAAGAGGGAAAATCACTCAGAAAAGCTACATCTGCGCTGAGTTCAGAACAAGGTCCCTCCGCCTCGGGGCTATGGGCCGTGGGGCTGCCTGAGTACTGCAGGGTGTCCAGCGTCATCCTGGCCTCCATCTCTCCATAACCTGTAACACCCTACAGTCTTGGACAATAAACTTCTCTCCACCCACTGCCTGAAGCAGGAAACCACCCCTCTGGTTGAGAAGCAGCGCTCTGCAGTGTGTCAGATTTCAAGCACTTTCTCATGTATGTGATCTTCCAAGTTGCCCCACGGAAAGGCCGCCAGGCCCACCAATGCCAGGTGGGCTAAGCAAAACCAGGCACACTGGCTGGCCTGAGGCAGCAGTGAGAGAGGTGTGGTGGGCAGTGGACTCCTCCTCAGTGCTCCTTAAGCTCAGTTAGGCCATGGGATGGATTTTGGACCTTAATTTCAAAAGACACTCAGGAAATGGAAACACCAAACTTCATAGAATCGTGTGTGCTTTGCCAGCTCACACTTCTGAAACGCCAAGTGATAAGGAACCAGCTAGCCAACTGACAGCTGTCTTGAAGACACCATGAATTTAAATTTCAAGCAGTGGCCAAAAGGAGAGGTACGGGTCCAGAAGCCAATAGGACAGTGGGGCAGCGTGTCCATCCTGGGGCGGGGGACGGTCCTGGCCTTGCCACAGAGAAGTCAGACCCTGGGGAGCCGGTCAGTGGCAACTGCAGGATGGATACTGGGGACTGCCTGGACTGGAGGACAACTGCCCTCCCAAGTTAGCAAAGTCCCCAAACTGGGAGCTGTCTGGGTGCAATTCACCTCAGTCAGCTGCTTGTTTAACATACACGGAGCCAGTGACCAGGCAGCCCTGTTGCCCTGTGTCCACAGCTCTGCTCACCTGTGGTGCATTAGCACAGCCCACACGCTGCAGCCACAGGGGTCACCAGGACCCCGGCAGAGCTGCCGGCCAAGATGGCCGCCACCACGCAGGTGCGCCTACCCGCCCTGGAGTTAAGTTACTGAGAGAGAAAAGGAAGGTGGCACTTTGGTGCTCAGCACTCACACCCGATGCGTTGCTCTGCAAAGCACCTGTCAGTCACAGCAACACCCACCTCCACTGCCCTTGGTAAGAACCCAGTGCTTCCAAGATAGTCCCATCAGACTGTGCTGTCTGCTCCCCTGCCGGGGCACCCACAGTGCACAACGTGCCCCTCCCCACTTCCTTCAGCGACACCAGTGTCAGGGCTTCTCTGTCCAACACCACTGTGCTGATTCCAAAAGGCTAGTCGGACAAAAAGCGTACCGACGACAAAGAAGAGTGTCAGCATGGCCACCTGGCCAAAGCTTGATAGAGAAACGCATCCGGGCCCCACCCCAGAGGCTGTAGATGCCGCGTCCCAGGCTTGTGGGACCCAGAGGGACGCGCCCCTCCCCAGACCCACTTCCTGTCCACAGCCGCACCGCGCGCGCCCACGACCCCTCCAGCACCCCCGATCGTCCCGGGGCGCCCCCCCCATCCCGGGGCCTCCCTGCGCCCCAGCACCGCGACCAAGCCAGGCCTCGCGGGTTCCTAGGCTCGCCCCCCCACGTCCCGGGGCCTCCCCCGCTCCCTTGGCCGAGCCCCGGCCTACTCCCAGTTCCCATTAAGCGCTGGGGCCGCCCCGCGCTCCAGCAGCGCCCGCAGGCCCGGCCCGCTTCCGGCCGCCTCCCGGCCCGGTCCGGGTGCAGGGCCCGGCTCCGGCCCGCCGCTCACCGCGGTCGAGCCCTTCTTCACGGCCTCCTGCGCGTACTCCACTTGAAAGAGGTGGCCGTCGGGCGAGAAGACGGTGATGGCGCGGTCGTAGCTCATGCCGGCGAGCAGCGCGGCCGGACCCAGCAAAAGCGCACACTCACCGCCCCACCGCCAGACTCACGACGCCGCTACGCCCGCGCCACGCCCGCCCCCGGCACCGCCCACTGCGCTGCTGGCGTCAGGCGGCGTCGCCGAAGTCAAGCGGACGTGCGCGCGCGCCGGGGCGGGGCCGGGCCGAACCACTGGCGGCCGGGCGCGGGGAGCGACGCCGCGGCTGCAGGCCGGGTGCGGGACGCGGAGCGGCCGCCCGGGGTGGCCGCGCGGGGCTGGGCCTCGGGGGTGGGCGGTGCCGGGGGCGGTGAGCCGGGGGGCCCGGAGGCGGTGCGGCGGCGGCGGCGGGGCGGGCGAGCCCACGGCGCCACACCCCCGCGCCCCCCGCCCCCCAGCGACTGCGGAGAATGAGCACCTCCGGCAGCCGAGCGCAGCCGGAGAAGAAACCCCGATGATCTCGTGCTGAGCCCGCGCCGCGACCATGTCGGTGGCCTTCGCGTCCGCCCGGCCCAGAGGCAAAGGGGAGGTCACGCAGCAAACCATCCAGAAGGTGGGCGGGGGTCTGCGGGCCGTGGGCGGCGCGGGGTACAGACGGGCGCGCGCGGGGCCGGGGCGCGGGCAGCCGGCGGGCGCGGGGCGCGAACAAAGCCGGGGCGCAGCCGACGGCCGCGACCCCGCGGGGCCCCAGTGGCGCCCCGCCGCCAGCCTGCGCCAACTTGGGCGGGGGCCGCAGGCAGGGGCGCAGGGCGGATGGGCTGGGCGCTCTCGGGAATGTGTTTGTGGGGTGGTGTTTGCGGGCCGAGCCGGGCGCAGTGGGGACCCACCGTCTTGGGGGCGGGGACGCGCGGAGGCCGCAGGCAGGGGCGCAGAGCAGCGGGGCCGGGCGTCCTCGGAATGGTGTCCGCGGGGCGGGGTCCGCAGAGCCAGGCCGGGGACAGCCCCGGGCCGCGCCAGACACAGTGGGGACCCTGCGCCGCGGGCAGGGGTGCAGGGCGACGGGGCCGAACTCTTGGTATAGTGTTCGTGGGGTGGTGTCCACCGTGTGGGGTCCGCGGGGCCAAGCTGGGAATAGCCCTGAGCTGCGCTGGGCGCAAAGCGCGGACCTGCCTGGCTGACAGAGACAGTGGCGCAACGCTGCGGGCGGCTCCAGGCCCCTGCGCACAGATTGGCGAGTGGAGGGGGCGCACGGGGCGACGGGGACCCGGCCCAGCAGCTGGCTGCGCCTGCCCCTCATTAAGGTGCTGGCTCTCCGAGGCACAAGGGGGCGGGTCCCCCAGTGTGCGGCGACGCTCCGGGCATACCTGCAGCCCTTTGAGGAGCTGGCGACGCTTCGCCGCCCTCAAACGCGTGTGAAATTGTTTTTCTGCGTGCGGCCGGGCAAGCCTCCACCTTCCAAACTGAACGGGTTTGCAGCCCACAGCTTTCCCCCACGTTCTGTAGGTTTAGCCTTGTGGTTGTCTACAGATGATGTTTACATAGGTTTGGGGGCACTTTTCACAAAACCCGTACGCTTTGAAGTTGAGATTTTAAATTTTCTTCTGTTTCTGTTTGGAGGACAAGTTCAGAAGAAAGACACTATTAGCCTTTCCCTTTGAATTTTCTCAACGTTTTTGGTAGCTGGGTTGATGTCTTTCTAACCTCAGGGGGATTCATGGGGTCGAGAGCGGTATTCCTTGGTTCCCACCAGCCTCTTACCTCTGGAGGGGATATTCGCCCTGAGGGCCCTGGACCTTGTGGATCTGGTCTGTTTCTAGACTACCTTTGCTTGTGGCTGGTGTGGACAAGTGAGGAGCTTTAGTAAACTAAACAGAAAAGGGGCCAATTGAGAAGCCGTGGAAATGTAGACTCAAAAGTGGGCAGTTTATTTGTTCAGTCAGCACTTCTGTGCATCCTGGGCACTGTTCTAAGGGCTTTGCAGATTTTAACCCATTTAATTCCTCATGGTAGTTAATATCATCCCCATTTTACAGATGAGGAAATTGAGGCAGAGGGGCCTGAGCTTCTGCTGGCTAGTGGTGGAGTCAGGAGTTGAACCAGGACAGTGGCGCCAGGGTCTGCCCCAACCATGACACTCAGTGTGGGGACACTTGGCGACGCAGAGGGTCAAGGCTGGTATCAGAGGCACACGTTAGCAATCTCAAGGGTCTTTGGGCAAGCGGATACCTGAGGCAGGTGAGGCTACCTAAGCTACCTCACTGCCCAGTGAGGGCAGTGCAACGAGGCAGCATCTGCCAGCCCTCAATGAGAGCCCACCCTGTGGTGCCACATCTCGAACCTGCAGCCTCCACAACTGTGAGCTGCCCTGTCGGTGTTACTTTGTTACAGCAGCCGGAACTGACAACAGACAACGCATAAAACTAAGAACATTTAAGAAGTAGCCCCTTGGTTCAGCGATGGCAAAAGCAAGGGAGGGCTGCTGGGACGGGGGCGCCCAGCGTGGAGTGAGAGGAGTGCTGCTGATTTTCCACACAGGCCCCACAGTACTGTCTGACTTTGATTCACGTGCATGCGTGGTTTTGCTCCCAGGGTGGTCATTCCCCTGGTGACAGCACCTTCCCTATCTGCCAGGTGAGGTCTGGGGAAGCAAAACCTCCCCCCAGCCTGAGCGTTCCTCAGTGTGGCCCTGCTCATCTAGTTATCGCATGTCCGTTTGCGTTCTGCTTCTAGAAGCCTGCTGTCTCCACCCTGTCCTCTCTGTCCCTGTGAGTGTGTATGTGTCTGTCCCTTAGTCGTGACGGACGCACTAGGGTTTGCAGCCCAGTGCACATCGCTTTGCTGAGTTAAACCCAGCCCGCCCTGGCCTTTTCTCCCAATAACGGACACAGTACTCTCTGCCTGCTTTTTTTCTTACACTGTGATAACAGTTTCTCATGCTGATAAATTTTGTAACATGTTCTCACACTGATAAAATACAGGAACATTGTAGTACAGCTTAATGTCTCATCCTGTGGGTCTCACAGTGCACCATGGACCGCCCTGCCCCTCTTTTGAGCTATTGTGATTGACACTGAAACAAGCAGCCTGTGCAGAGTTTTGGGAGGAAGCAGTGTGGGGTCCTTGGGGGAGAATTCTTGCCGGGGATTACAGTCCAGGGAGTTGAAGCCAGGAAGGCTTTTAAGTGCGGCTTTCGGAGGGAGGGAAGCTCTTTCACTGTTGTTTTCTTTGTGAATTGCTCTGGAGGAAGAGTCCTACTGTGCGAATGGTGGGACTGCCCTCCACCTGCCCCCAGGTGAACCTGGCAGGCAGCTCGGGGCCCACAGCGCCCCCTGGTGGCTTTCGGCCCCGGGCGGGGATTGCTGAGCTGGAGGCGTCACCATGGGGCGCTCCCGTCTGCTTCTCCTTCAGATGCTGGACGAGAACCACCACCTGATCCAGTGTATCCTGGACTACCAGAGCAAGGGCAAGACGGCCGAGTGCACGCAGTGAGTGCCCCGCTCCCCCAGCCCCTGCACGGCCCATTTTTGCCCAGCACTGGGACCGAGGCCGACAAGGTCACCTAACTGCTGAGAGTCACCCCTCAGAGGGTGGCCACGTTGTCCTCCAGTTGGCTGCCCATGGAGAAGTGGGAAGGGAAATGCAAGTGTGGGAGGAGAGAGGGCCGCTGTGGCTCTGTGAGCAGTTGGCAGATGCACCCAGGGACAGTGAGCTCCAGGTGGGACCCCAAGGCCAGGCATGGGGCAGGCACCCGAGCTAGCCATCAGAACTCCTGGAGGCATGACACGTATGTGAGTGTCCGTTGTACCCACCCCGGGCATTCTTAGGTCAGACTGAGCTGCTCTGTCTCCTCCTAGCACCCCTGTAGGGGGTGGGAATGAAGTCGGCCCAGTGCCAGCGTCATCTGGCCAATGGCTTGTCCCTACCCCCTCTCTGAACAGACTGGGTGGCACCTCCCCCATGTCCACCACCTTGGGGTCTTCCATCAGATGAGCCCACTCCCCGCCTGGCCCTGTCCTAGATTGCAGAGTGCTCTGCTGCCTGTTGTGTCTCCAAGCGTCCTCTGGAGTCATGTCCCCAGGGTGTGGCTGCAGGGCAGGGCTGTCCTGGGTGAACTTCACCTCTGCTTTGGATGGGCTGCGGGTGACCCCCTCAGCGCAGCCTCCTACCCGCAGGTACCAGCAGATCCTGCACCGGAACCTGGTCTACCTGGCCACCATCGCGGACTCCAACCAGAACATGCAGTCTCTGCTCCCCGCGGTGAGTGCCCGAGGGGGCGGGTTGCTGCCACAGAGGCCGAGGGCTCATCTGAAGTAGCCATGGAGACCCACCAGCGTGGACTGGTCCAAATCGTGTGCGGGCTTCTTTAGCAAAGGGAGGTGACCCTGGAGGAAGCAGACCTAGAAATGGAGGGAGGTCTGTCTCGGAGAACAGGGAGGGGGCCTCAGGGTTCTTGCTTTTCACCAGGAGCCCTTCTGAGCAAAGTTAGGACCCCCCACCTCCAGTATGCATTCTGTGATTCAACTCTAAAACCTAAAATAACATGCCCAGTACAGTAAATACTGTAAATGTTAGCATACATATTTTCTTTGTTTTTTGTTTGTTTGTTTTGGGGGAGGGGGTTCCCTGGCTTGGAATCGAACCCAGGCTACAGCAGTGAGCGTGCCAAAGCCTAGTCACTACACCACCAGGAACCCCCCCATAAACATTTTATTTTCATTAGACTTTTTAAAACATTCTTCCAAATTTAATTATTGCTGCCAAGGCCCTGTCCAGTGGCGACGGCCCCGGGCCTCCCCTGAGGTCAGCGGGGGGCATAGCCTTGAATGCCAGCCACACTGTGACCGTGGTGGGTGGAGAGGCTCCGGGACAGACGTGTCCCTGGGAATGGTGCCTCCTAGGGCCCCCGAGGCCCATGCAAAATGGTCACATCGTAAATGCCAGGATATGTTTTGCAGTAAAAATGTCAGACCAACTTCGATTGGCCTGTAAGTCAGGTTCCTCACCTGGAAATAGCAGCAGGTCCTGCTGGGAACTTCACATTCTTGGCTGCATCTCCCTTCTCCAGGGGGGAGGGGGCGTGAAGGGGAGAGGGTGGGCACTGCCACCGAGCACCCTGGAAATGCAGTGCCGAGTATGGGACCACCTGTGCAAAGGCCCTGGGGCACAGGGGTGGGGGGATGGGATATAGCTGCCTCCGCAGAGCAAGACCAGGTGGTCCCCTGTACCCAGGACGGGGGACCCAGCTTTGCCCCTCCAAGTATGGGTTGGTGGCTTGGTTCTCATTTGAGTTTTGAGTGTTTACACACGGTGCTTGGTGTGTCACTTTTTGGCCGAAGGCGTTGGGCTTGAAAGCAGAGGTTAATTGCCGACGTGGGGCGGGTGGCTGTGGGCTGTAGCAACAGTTCTCGGGGACTGCGCATCCCTGCCGTGGCCGTGGTGGCGGCTCTTTGACCCTCTTCCCCGTAACCTGCCTGTTGCCCGCAGCCACCCACCCAGAACATGAGCCTGGGCCCCGGCGCACTGTCCCAGAGCGGCTCCGGCCAGGGCCTGCACTCCCAAGGCAGCCTCAGCGACGCCATCGGCTCGGGCCTGCCCCCGTCCTCCCTCATGCAGGGTCAGATCGGCAACGGTGAGCAGCCCTGAGCGCTCAGGGGCAGGGTCCGGGCTGGGTGTGGTTCCTGCGACAGTGTCACACAGTGTCACCCACCAGGCTGCCCCCCAGGCCCCTCGAGGCTGAGCGTGGAGACACCATGCGTCCCGCAGATCCCGCAGGTCCCGCGCCGCAGGCAGTGCCTGCAGGGAATAAAGCCCTCCCTCGTCACGTGAGGGCCCCTTCGAACCCAAGGGGGGGTTCCGTGGGCACACTTTGTAGCAAGAATGAGATGCTCTTATCCGTGGATCAGAGCCGTTAGTAGCCGTTGGAACCTGTAGTGACGGCACGACAGTGAACGTACAGCTCCTCTACCTGACGGAAAGCCGGGGTGTCCAGCAGTGAGGCTACCAGAGGAGGGAGGCTTCAGGTGGTCAAGGTGCTCGCCCCCCCCCCCCCCCCCCGCAGGTCCTAACCACGTGTCCATGCAGCAGACGGCACAGAGCACGCTGCCCACGACCTCCATGAGCATGTCAGGCAGCGGCCACGGCTCGGGGCCCGGCTACAGCCACTCGGGCCCCGCCTCGCAGAGCGTGCCCCTGCAGGGCCAAGGTGCCATCAGCAACTACGTGTCTCGGGCCAACATCAACATGCAGTCCAACCCAGGTAACGCCGCGCACCTGTCCCTGGGACCTTCCAAGTCGTGCATGTGGCACCAGGGTCCCCAGGGCGCCCCTGTGGGAGCTTCCCTGGGGTCGAGTGGGTGGGTGGGTCAGGTAGGGTCCAGCTCAGGGAAGGCTCTGAGGAGGGCGGCGTGAACCCTGCTGGAGCACAGGTGGGGGCAGTCGGAGCACAGAGGTGGAGGGTTGAAGGACGCCCGAGGGCCTGGACATCCTCTGGGCCAACAGCGGGAGCCCCCAGAGCCGGGCTGTGGGCCGCAGCCATGTGTGGGACTCCGAGCACTTAGGAAGCATCAGGTCCAAACTGACGTGTCCACGTGTCAGGCGCACCGGATGTCAAAGGCGTCACACAGCAAAGCGACGTGAGGCACGTCCTTAAGTTTTTATTAGTATCGGCAACCGTCAGGTGTGGATTCCACCTGTGGCTCACACCCCGTCGTGTCGGGCAGGGCTGCTCTCAGAGGTCCTGAGCGGGGTGATGTGAGTGACAGGCCAGGGCACAGGGGCCCAAGTCACAGGGGCGGGCAAGGGAGGCGGCTGCTGGGGGACCGGCCTCGGGGGACTAGGGACAGGGAGGAAAGGACTCGTGTTTCTGTTCCTGGCGGTGCTTTCTGGCATTTTCTGAATGTCATGCATTTTGAGATTTGGCGCAGAGGCTCGTGGGTAGGACGTGTGTCGGGGACTGGAGGGGACGGTCTCGTGGGGCAGCTGCAGGGGAACAGGGAAGGCCCACCTGGGCGAGGGGTGCAGCGGGGTCTGGGTGAGGGGCGAGGGGCCTCCCTGGGAGCTTCTCGGGGTTATTGGGGTCTGTCATGTCGCCCAGTGTCCATGATGCACCAGCAGGCAGCCTCGTCCCACTACAACTCGGCGCAGGGCGGGAGCCAGCACTACCAGGGCCAGTCGTCCATCGCCATGATGGGCCAGAGCGGGCAGGGGAGCAGCATGATGGCGCAGCGGCCCATGGCACCCTACCGGCCGTCCCAGCAAGGTAAGCCGTGCGGGGACACTGGGGTTGGAGCTGCCTGGTTCCCATGGGGGTTCGGGCACGGGGACCACGGTTGTGTTTGTCGGTGGAAAGTCTGGGGTCTTGGGGGCTGAGTGTGGGGTCGCGGCCCCGGTGTCTTCCTGAGTCCGTGCCGTGTGCCTGCAGGCTCGTCCCAGCAGTACCTGGGCCAGGAGGAGTACTACGGCGGTGAGCAGTACGGCCACAGCCAGGCCGCCTCGGAGCCACTGACCCAGCAGTACTACCCTGACGGTGAGGCCCGTGCGTGCTCGGGGCTGCGAGGCCTCGGGCCCCTGACTGCTCCCAGCTGTCCAGCAAAGCATCCGGAGTCCCCCATGCCTGAGCTGATGGGGGACAGGGACGGGCAGGGACACCCGACTCCTGGGGCTCCTCGTCTCTTCTGAGAGGAGCGGAGTTTAAAGCTGGGACGTGCGACACCCACACACACACACACACGACAACGGGGCGTGCATGTCATAGTGAAATGCCTTTAGGAACGGGACAGACTTGCCCTGGCCGTCATGTGTGGTCACTCTTAGCTGCCAGCTGGCCGGTTACACTGTCCGTTCATGTGTTTGCTTTTGGTTGTCACTTTTCCTCTTGAACAGTCCCCAGATTTTCTTTTCTTTTCTCTTTTTTTTACCAAATTTTATTTTTATATAATTATTTATAAAATTACATTTATTTATTTATTTATTATTTTTATTGTTAGACGTATCGGGGTGACATCTGTTAGCAAGGATGACACAGGTTTCAGGCTACAATTCCACAGTGCACTGTCAGCTTGTTGTACAAGTTCACCACCTAATGTGACTTCTCCTTCCATCACCAAGTCCCCAGATTTTCAGAGGTGGCATTTGGAGTGGTCACACAGGATGGGTGGGGTTTGGGGGCGGGGGGGACACCAGGCAGGGAACTGGTGTGATTGGGTGGGGTGGCTGACACCTGCACAGGGCAAGTCAGGCCTGGCCACATGGTGACAGGCCTCCGAGGGTGCCCGGCTCCGCGGTGCAAACCCCCAGGACCGATGGCAGGATGGTAGACGTGCAGCAGCACTGACAGCTCGTGGCTGCTGGACTTGTCGCGTGTCGGGCACTGACTGCGGTGTGTCCTGCGTGAAGATGACTCAGTCCTCATGCGAAGCCCGTGGGCAGTGGGGCTGGGAGACGGGACACTCCTTCCTGGGCCCCACTGGCCCGACAGCTCCCTGCTGTCCCCCCACCCCTGGCGGTCAGGCCCCCGCTGACTGCCCGCCATCCTGTCTGCCTCCAGGACACGGCGACTACGCCTACCAGCAGTCATACACGGAGCAGACCTACGACCGGTCATTCGAGGAGTCCACACAGCACTACTATGAGGGCGGTAAGGCCCGCGCCCCCGAGGCGCTGACACAACGTGTGGGAGCGGGGGGCGCCGGCTGGGCCCCTGCATCCCACATCCACATTTGGAAGCAAGACGGGGTTCAGCCGTGTGGGGGTCATAGGTGTACACGCCATGACGCCAAGGGACCGGGACCAGGCAGGAGGCAGACGTGGGCAGCCCGTGGCCGGTGGGTTTGACGGGCGCCCGTGACAGACAGGTCCTGGTGGCAACTGTGTGGTCAAATTTCTGCACCTCTCGTCCCAGGCCACCCGCGTGTGTCTCCTCAGAGTGGAGCGGCATGGCGGGAAGCCAGGCTCCAGGCTGAGCTGGGAGTGCGGCCTGGAGGCCACCACCTGAGGCAGGGGTGTGGGGCCGATGGGCAAAGTGGGCAGACCGCACAGTGAGGACGGCCAGGGACTCCCGTGTCCCCGTGACATCACCCGGCAACACGGCTGCATCTGAGGCCCTGCGCTGTCCATAGGTGACGCCCGGCAGCGAGGTCGCAGCCGGGCCCCACGTGGCCACTTACAAACACCCAGATGTGTGAAGGTTGGAGGCAGGGGCTCCCCGCCACCTCTCCCGTGGCCTGGCCTCCTCTGCAGCTCTGTCCCTGTGGGTCCTATGGGCAAGCGTCCTGCAGGAAGCGGGGCGACCAGCGGGAGCTCGGGCCGTGCTGCTCGGCCTCTGAGGCATGAAGCACACGGCTTTGCGCCTTTGCTTTGGGTCCCACGCTCTTCCGTGTGGCTGAGGTTTGCTGAAATGTCTAGTCACATCCTCCAGGGCACGTGTGGCAATGGCACCGTTTCCTCCTGGTCTGAAAGTGTGTGGCTCCGCCTCGTTAGTTGGTCCCCTCCTGGGCACCACACACATGTGACACAGTGAGGTCATCCTGAAGCCGGTGGCATTGTTGGGATTGTGTGGAGTGACAGAGCTCTTCTGCTCTGGGGGGGTCAGGCACAAGTGGCCTGTGTCCCCGCCAAGGGGGCTTATTGAGTGGAAGTGATGGGGAGGGTCAGTTGACATCAATATAAAGAACTTTCCGCTAATTAGATCTGTCCACAGCGGGATAAAGGCTCTTTGGGGCACAGTGGCTGGTCCTGTGGTTGTTCACGGGAGGTGGCACCTGGCAGGAGTCCTGCAGGTCCCGCAGAATGAGGGTGCTGATGGACAGAGGCCCAGCTCCAGGAAGGGGCCAGGACGCAGCCCGCCGAGCCGGGTGGGGCACGTGAGCCGAGGGGACACGGGTGTGGGGGAGAGAGCTGGAAGGACACAGGTTGCTGCCAGGGCCCCTGGATCCCTCCATGGTTGCACTTTATCGCTGTGAGGTCTGCAGTGGCACAGGCTAGGCAGAGTCAGTGTCCCCGTGACGTGTCCATGTCCAGGGGGCTATTAAAAAGCAGCGGTGCTCCTTGAGGGCTGCTGGGGCAGGTTCTCCCGGTTGTGCCAGATGCCCTGGCCGTGCCAGGTGCAGAGGGCCAGCATGTCCTGGGAGCTGCCTTCTGTGCAAAGCAAAGGGAAACGAGACCAGGCACTCACATTTGCACACTCAGGGCGGCTGTGGGAGGCGGCAGGCGCAGGACTGGGGTGGCCTTCTCCCCTGGGCCCCTCAGAGGCGGGCTTCGCTCTCCTGTACGTCTCCGAATCTCATGATGTCCCCGCCTGCTCAGAAGTTAAGTTGGAAAACGGTGGCCGTCATCCTGGGTGCTTCTCGGGGTTTCTCCTGTGGTGACCCACGCGCCCGCCTGTAGGGAGGCAGGGGGGCTGCCGCCCTGGTGTCCGTCAGGTGCGCCCTGGCTCCGACGTGGTGGCTTTACGGGAAGCGTCAGGACATTGCCGGCCCGTCTGCAGCCGTGTCCACTGACCAGGGTGAGATGAGCCGTGTGTCTCCTTCACTCCGCAGGAAGCTCCCAGTACAGCCAGCAGCAGGCGGGCTACCAGCAGGGCACGGCCCCTCAGCAGGCGGGCTACCAGCAGCAGTACCCCAATCAGCCGGGCTACCCGGGGCAGCCGCAGGGTTACGGTGAGGGGCGCCTGCGCGCTCGGTCGGCGGGTGCTTGCGACGCTTTGTTTCGGGATGGGTTTCAATGTCCAGAAGAGCCGCCAGGGTCACTGTGGGGCTTCTGCATGCGTTTCCCCGGCTGCTGCGCTGTGTGACTCAGGTTCACAGCAAGCACCCCGGGAGGTGGGCGCGGGGATGTGGGACGCCCCAGGCCACGGGGACCAGGGCGCTGCCACGGTTTGTGCTTGAGCGTACTGGGTGCTGGTGTTCTAGAGACGTCCAGAGGTCTGGGAGCGGTGGGTTGGTCTCACGGTTCCGGTGTGTTCTCAGGGCCAGCCCAGGGAGCCCCCTCGCAGTACTCCAGCTACCAGCAAGGACAAGGACAGCAGTACGGAAGCTACAGGGCGTCTCAGACGGGCCCGTCCGCGCAGCAGCGGCCTTACGGCTACGAGCAGGCAAGCTTTCCGGACGCTCCGCCCCCACCCCCCGCAAACCCACGCCTCCGCCAGGGCGGGACGGAGGTGTCCGTGCTCACGAGGCGTGCTGAGATGAGCCGCTCGGCCCCAGGGTCCCTCTCAGTGGTGACTGTCGGGGCTTGTGAGGTTTTCAAAAATCCCCTCCGAGCACGCTCACGCTGGCCAGGCGCTGGCTCCTCGTGTCCTGAACTCAGTCAGATTCTCGCATTGTCTCACTCCGCAGAGGTTAACGTGTGTTCAGCAGGGCCGTGCTCTGCCACGTGCCTGGGACACACGGTGACCAGACAGACGCAGCTGCACTTTTAGAGATGCCATCTGGGGCCTGGAAGGAGCCAGGCAGGCAGTTAGGAAGAGGACCCAGAGGGGTGGCAGGGCGGGGGTGACCACCCTGGTGCGCAGGTCTGGGCCAGGGCTGCACGCGTGCCTGCCTGTCATGCTGCTTCCATGTCCCGTCCTGCAGGTTGGCGGGGAGGAGCCTGTCTCACCTTTGGGGGTGGACCCTTTTCCTCGTGACCAGAGGTATAACCTACATCCTGGTCTCTTGCAGGGCCAGTATGGAAATTACCAGCAGTGAGGGACAAGCGTTCCTGAGGGAACCTTGCAGTGGCGCGTCTGTCAGCAGGGACGGACCAGTGGCAGTCCTGATGAGCCGTGACCCGTTGGTTGCCCTTTCACCCCACACAGCGTCACACATGAAGCGTGCACATTTCATGCTGGGTGTGTGTGACGCCGAGCGTGCACTGAGATGTGAGGCTGCGCTCCGATGGTGTGACTCATCTGGTGCTGTGTATAGTATTATAATGTCTGTACAGTGAACGGAAAGGTGGCCCCTTTTCTGTCCCCCCCTTGATGTTTCTAGCTAGCTTTAGGGGTCCTCTCGTCACTAGACTTCATGTGTGCCCAGCGATGCGGCATCTACAAGATGCCATAGTCTGTGAATTCGTACAAACAGACCTGCGTCTGCCTCTCCTCGCACAGCCGTATGTGGGTTGTGCACGCGTCTTTTCCCGACTGCCCTGCAGCTGGACACCCTCACACTGCCCCAGGCGGCCGCCACTCCCTGTGCCTGGACGGACCGGGTGGCCTGGTCTGTGATTTGGGTCTGTTTCTGTTACACTGTGGGAGAGATAAGCACGCTTCCTGCAGAGCAGCTAGGAGTGGTCATGTCTCTCGCCAATTCTGTTTATCCACAAAGTTACGGTTTTCTTTTAGAAAGTACGGAGGGGTCAGTGACTGTCCCAAATACGAATCTGTGCAGGCAGCACACGGTTAGCCTGGCCAGGGAGAGCGGTGGTGCTGGATGGAGGGCAGGAAAGTTCTCTTGACACTGCTTTGGCGTTCACCCTGGTTCATCCCCACACTCATTCCTGGGATTTGAATATTCAATATACCCAGTTCTAAATTTATCATTTAAAATACCAATACCAAGTTTTCCGAACAGCTGGCAAGTTGTTTATTTTACATTATTTCTTCCAGGACCTGCTTGTTTAGATCTCCAAGCAAGTGTTCTTTTCTTTCAGAAAGTCTGAAATTCATATCTCATTTTCAAAATGAATCCCACTAAGTTTACTGGGTTCTTCCTACTGAAAAAGAAAGGTTTTCTATGGAGAAATTTGAGTAATTTTTACATTCCCGGGACATTAAATCCCATATAAATTCTGTGCGAACACTGAAGTCTGGTCAAAGGAAAACTACTGTTCACTGATACCAACATTTCATTAAGCTTTACTTGGATAATAATATCCATATTTACTGTGAATCCCGTACGGACATCTTTGGATAAATGCTGACATAATTTCCAAGAACAACCAAGAAAATTAAAAAAAAAAAAAACCCAATTCTTGATATGTCAGGTCTACTGGGACAGTTTATTTTTTAGGCACATGGGTTTTAAAAAACCGTTAACTGTGGTAAGGGCTTAAAATTACATACATATAGTAAATAGCTAAAATGGAAATTGTTAATTGCTAAATGACAGACATTAGCAATGTCCTCTCCCTTGATTTCATTCTGTTCTTACCCAACAATTTTTATAGAACGAATTTGCAAACTCCATTGGGGACTAAAATTTCCCACTGAAAGTGTTAAACAATGTAGATAACTGTGAGAATAGTTTATTTTTATTCTTTGCCATTCTGGGAGTATGCCTTTTATGTGTGTGTGTGTGTGTTTTAAGTGCTGTATTAATACTTCTTGAAAGAAAGGGACACTTAAAAAGTTATCCCGAAACTTCAATCTGAAATGTCTTACATTAAGAATTTCTTGAATGTTGTGTATATATTTTTAAAAGCACTTTGTGAAATAGTTTATACATTTATTTCCTAATTTATACATGATTTTTGGTGTTAATATATTTAATGATTAATAACAGAATGTTTATTTAATGTGTTACCCATTTTTATGTAATATTGTGGGGAGAAAGTGATTCTTTTTTGTTAGCTGTATTTTCTGTAATATGAATGTTTGCAAAAGCTTAGGCTAAAATGAGTCGTTTGTGCGGTGTGGTGGATGGTGCTTTGTTTTTTGATGACTACTTCTACGGAAGGCCAGTGAAGGAAGACTTGGAAATGGACACTCATTCCTCCTCCCATTGTCCCCAACACCCAGCAGGTCGTGAAATTGAAAAATGCCAACCAGAATTTTCAGAAGTGCTGACAAATCACATTGGTGTGCAAAAGCTTGTCAACCATTGGGGTTTGTTGTTGAACCACTGGTATCTTCGGGACCTGTGGGGGAACCCTAATACGCTCATGTCGTTGGAGCCTAAGCAAGCCTCCGACTTTGTCAGTTTTTATAATACAGGTTTGAATATCGGGCATCTGTCCAAAATTGTATAAAGAGGGAGACTATTTGCATTTAAATTGTTTTAGCCATTTCTTCATTTCTACTATTGAACAGGTCAAATTTGTCTTATTTGTGAGCACAGGAGATCTTTCTGAAAAACATCATTGTTGGTTTTTTTTAGTTGGAGTTCAGCATATAAATTGTTTATGCTTTTAGTGTAAATTAATAAACTGGTTCTTCAACAGTCATCCTAAAGAGTGAGTTTCAGTGAAGTTAATGGGATGTTACCACAATTTATAACTAAGCTGCCACGGTCTCCGTGGAGAGTCGACTTTCAGGGGAACCTGATTACGGGGTGGAGTCCAGCGGGCCACGGGGGGCCTAAGGGTGGGCTGTCCTGTAAAGACTGGCCATTCGCGGAGGCAGAGCTGTCACGCTGTCCCTTGCCCCATGCGGACCCCCTCACTGGGAGCTCTCGGTGCACAGCAGGAGTGGGGTGCTGGAAGGGTCTGGGAAAGTCAGGAATGTGACGGCGGGGCCGGGGAGGGAACCTGAGCCCGCAACGCGGACCGGGGCACGACGACGGGAGGCCGGACAGCTGGCAGAGCCCGGGATCCTGAGCAAGTGGACGGGAGCCGGAGGGGCCCAGTCTCTGCTCGACCTCGTCCCCGTCTGCCCGCGCCCGGGAGCACCGTCCAGGACCCGCGCGGCCAGTGCGCAGCCTCGCACTCCTGACCACCCGCTGGGCGCCCCGGCCGGGTCTCCGTGGCTCTTCCGCACCTGCACGCGGGGGCGGTCCTGCGCAGGCGCGGCCCGAGCCGGCCCCCGGAAGTGATCCCCGCCGCGCGGCCGAGGCCCCGGAAGTGATGTGCCTTTCCGAGTGGTGAGTGCGGGTGCGAGGGCCGCGTCCTCGAGGGACCCGGGAGGGTGCACCGCAGGGAGAAGGGCGGCCGGACACGGGGCCAGCGGCGCCCAGCGGGCGACCCGTCCACTGTCTGTCGTGCGGCGGGACGGTCGCCAGGGGGCGGTGGCGGCTCGCGCGTGCGCACGGGCGCGCCCACCCCTCGGGGCAGGTGAACCGGCCTGGAGTCCCTCAGCCCCCGCCCCCCCCGCGAGCACGAACCCTACGTAGTTCGTCCAGACGTTGCCTTTGACCCAAAGTCCTTAGTTCCAGACATTTCCCTCTTTGTGACTATCCTTTATAATTATGGCTGGCGCAAAACGACCCGGGCATGCGCACGTTTTGATCAACATTTCATTGAACACCACAATAAAGCTTTATTGTAAATGCAGCTCTCGGGCAGATGGGTGGTTTTCCAGTTCTACGCATCCTAGTAGAATCTTTCTGAGACAGACCGGCTTCATCCATTCTATTCCTGTTCCCGGTTTTGTAGCTGTAGACACTGAGCAGTCTCGTCTACACGCGTCTGTAGCTGAGAATTAAGGCTTTCTGTTTTGGCCCTCTCTTTTGTAAGAGAGAGGGCCCCTGGTCAAAGCGGAAGTGGGAAGGAGAACCCAGTTCTTTTAAATGCAAGTTCGCACTCAGGAAGATAGCAACAGTAACAGATAAAAAGTGCAGGGACAGAACACTGATTCCTTTGGACTTGTCCTTGCCTTGGTTCCCTTGGAAGGTGGTCGTGTGTGCCTACCTCAGTTTGAAGATTCTTGCTATAAAATACAGGTGCGGAGAGAGGCCAGAGGACACCACCACGTGATTTGGGGCAAGTGACTTGATTTCTCTGAGTTTTAGCCTCCCCTGCTTTACAACGGGCATTTTAAATGATCGTGTTAGGATAATTTAAGGAGGGTTTATACAGGGACTGTTTAAAGGGGAGAGTGTAGGGAGACGGGTGGTGTACCCTGAGCCAGTGACAGTGGACTTGCTTCTACCCCTAGATGCTGTCGAAATCAGAAACGTCCAAATCTGTAGAGAATTTTTCTGTGCTTATTTGAGCCAAAGTGATAACATTTGCCTGGAAGCAAAATCTCAACGGTTGAGAAAATGCTCCGGGCAGCTTATTTTATACAGTAGACTCAAAGGCAGAGACATGGGGAGGGTCATGTGGAATCCATTGGTGGTAGGTTAAGGGGGCAGGAGAAACCAAAGCAGGGAGATCTCTGGGGTTGTATGAAAACTAAAATGGAGAGACACACACTTTGGTGGGTATGGGATAGTGAAAAATTAACATTTACAGCACTCAGAGATGGTATTCAGGAAACAAGGTAGCAGTGAGGGCTTCTGCGGTCTTGTGCTTTGGTGCAGTGGGTTGAGGGATGACTCTGACATTCCAAAGGTATGTTATCTTAGATGCAAAAGAGACAGTGGACAGGCTCACTTAAGGTAAAGATGGGCCTTGGTCAAGGAAGCTACGGGCCTGGGACGTACCTACCCGCTGTGGCCCGCTTTTAGTTCGAAGTTTTTATGTTCATTCTACCCTGTGTGGCTCCTTAGGTCTCTGAGTTTGTAAGGTCCACCATGCTGGCCTCCACTGAGCTTATCACGTTCAGTATGTGGTGGGATGGTGACGTCCCTGCCTGCCCCACCCCCCTCACCCCCAGTCCCTAGACCAAAGGCCATACCCTGGGTCAAGTAAGCCCTGGCCTCACTGCTGTCCTGGTCCTGCAGCCGCCCCCTCAGCCCTTTACCCTTTGGTATTGTGGACGAGAACAAGTGATAACTCCGCAGACCAGTAGAGCAGAGCTCAACACTTGGTAGAACAGAGCAGTGTTGTCTGCAGTACAGCCCTTGCCATGTGTCATGCCACTTTTTAAAGCTGGTCCTGGAGTCCTGAGGTCCATCCGACTGACCAGGGCTGTCACCACTGTCCCGCCTTTGCTGTGCCGCTGACCCAGACCTGGTAAACGGATACTGCGAAAGTAGCTGAGGTCACTGTTGGAGGTCACACTGTGTAGACTTGCACTGGCCAGAAGGACTTTCTGTGACAATGGCGATGTTCCTGGCTCTGCTGTCCACCATGGTACCCACTAGCCACATGGGGCTGAATTTTTCACATTTTTAAAAATTGTAATGAATTTAAACAGCACAGGCATAGCCCAAGAAGGAAGATGAAGGTCACGTAGTGTGACACGGAGTTGAGTGTGTTCACCTGGCGAGGGGGGCGCCCTGTCACTGGGGTTCATGTTCGGTGAGTTTTCCAAACACATTGAAAGGGTGAGAAGGAGGACATACTCCACATTAGGCCAGAGTCAGAGGTCGGGCCTCTGGGCGGCTTTGCAGTTGCTCAGCTTGTCTGTCATCTGTCTTCAGCTTTCGTGTCACCAGGGCTGCGACCGGGCTGGTCGGCGGCCACACCCTCTCGCACACTGCACTCCTGCCTCTCCCATCTGCTCGCTGTGACCTGGGACGGTCGCTCCACCTGCTTGCCTCAGTTTCCTACAGGAGTTCATCCCCGAATAGCACCTGGAACAGGATCTGGCGCATAGTGAGGCAGAGGTCTTCCAGAAACGTTTTGTGATTGCCGTGGCTGTAAATGGGATTGTTTCCTTCACTCCAGTCATTTGCTGCTCGGATGCAGGATCATTGATTTCTGTATATTAATGAATCTTGTAACCTGCATCCTTGCTCAGTTCACTTGTTCATCGTAATTAAGTTGTGTCGGTTTCTGTGCAAAAGTCACACCTTCCGCAGTTTCACATCTCTTCTCTTAAGTCCTTTCCTGCGGCGTCTAAAGAGGTGGGCGTGGGCTCGCTTGCCTCATTCTCCGTCTCTCTCTCCGTCGGACTTGGGGTTCTCTGTGGGCCGTTTGCAGACACCCGCTTCCATCCCTGACGTGCAGCCGTGACGGTTCGTTTCTCTCACTACGAGAGCGTGCTGACCTTTGCAGACGTGTATGACGGCCTGTGGGAGCTGGGCGGGGGGGGGGTTCTGACCACTGCGGTGTGCGCTCTTTCTAGGCCACTGGCCTCAGCTGGACACGGTCTTGTCAAGGATACTGTGTCTCTGTTCACAGGGGTCGTTGGGCTGTAATTTCCTCTTCTCCTAAGGTCAGGTTCTAGTCCTGGGGCTGAACCGGCCTCATCAAGTGGGTTAGGTAGGGGTCTCACGTCCTCTGTTACCTGAAAAAGTTTGGGTGAGATTGCTGTTGTTTCCTTCTCGAATAGTTGATAAAATTTACCGGTAAAATTGCCTGAGTCTGGAGTTGTCTTTTTTGGAAATGTTCTTCTATAACAAATTCAACTTCTTAAGTCATTCTGGGGCGTTTAGAGGTCCCTCCTCTCCTGTATTTGGTAAGTTGCACCTTTCAGGAATGTGTGCGTCTCATGTAAGTTGCCGGGTGTGGTGACATACAGCCGTCCGCAGCCGTCCCCGACCCCTCACGTCTGCAGGACTCGTGATGCTCTTTTAATTCCTGGCTGCGGTGACTGGTGTCCTCCCACTTTCCTGACCACTGCAGCGAGGGGTTTGTCCGCCCTTCTCATGGTTTTAACGGGCCAGTTTTTGTCTGTGGTATGTTTTCCATGGTCGGTTTTCTGTTTCATCTGTTTCTGATCTTTGTTTCCTCCCTTCTGTTGACTTTGCTTTTCTCTTTCTTGATTTGGAAACGTACGTGATTGATTTTTAGATCTTTCTTCTCTATAGAAGAATTTAGAGCGATGGTCATCCTGCCTTGTCGTCCATGGTTTCCGTTACCCACAATCAACTGATGTTCAGCAACAATAAATGGAAAATTGCGGAACTAATTACTGTTTTAAATCGTACACTGTTCCGAGTGGTGTGATGACATCTCCCATCTCCAGCTCAGGTCTGACCGGGACATGAATCGTGCTGTGTCCAGTGTCTCCACTGTCCCATCGGGTTACCTGGTGGCCACCTCAGGTTTCAGAGAGACCAGGTTCACATAACTGTTACCACAGTACATTGTTACAGTTGTTGTGTGTTATGGTTAGTTATTATTGTTAATCCCTTACGGTGCCTGATTTATAAATTAAACATTTTCTTAGGTATAGGAAGAAACATAGTGTACGTAGGGGTTGTTACTGTACGTGCTTTCAGCCTCCACTGGGGGTCTGGGAACCTTTCCCCTGTGGGTCAGAGGGACGACTATACATTTCCCTCTGAGCGCTACTTTGGCTGCATCCCATAGTTCTGGTATGTTGTGCTTTCATTATTACTCAGTTCAAAATGTTTTCTAATTCTTTTGATTTCTTCTTTTGCCTGCTGGATTATGTACTTGATTTCCAGTGTGACATTCAAACTGCACAAGCTAACAGCATGGCAGTAAACGGGCGCTTTTATCTTTAAGGAATTTGGGTTTAGGCTCCAATTTCCTTTTTAATATTTTCTTTCGACATCTATTTGGTATGCCACAGGGGACTATATGCAGTGTTGTAGGGGATTTAAAGCTTCAAATCCTTTGTACACAAATCCTGCCCCCAAGGAGCTCGTAGGCTGATAGGGGCAGATGACCTGCCTTAACTCAGAGTCGTAACTGGTGAGTGACATAAGTCATAGCTGTCAGTTTGCTAATTTGTTTCAAAAGCGTCCATCACGTGCTCAGTGTGTTTGATGTTCACGTTTAAACGAGGGACCTTACTTTGTCCCTTTGACTTTTGTTAGGGAGCCAGGATGTCTTCGCGGCTTATCTCGGCACCGTGGCGGACCTTGTGTGCAGGCGTGGGGCGCTGGCCTCTGCCCGCAAGGACTGTCCTCGGGCCCAGGCCGCTCTCCGTGGGCTGTGTGGACTGCGCCACGCGCCAGGAGCCCTCCGGCAAGAAAGTGCTCTCAGAGAAGAAACTGGTGAGACTCCTAACCGGGAGGGACTGGCCTGCAGCACCCCCTCAGGAGGCTGCATTCTGTGTCCTCCTTACCTGGTCTTCATGTGTCCCGATCACATTATTGACGGGACACCGTGACACAGATCCGAGACAGGATGGAACGAAGGCCTGCGTACCCCAAGTCCTGGGCATTGTGGAAACTCCAGCAGCCCAGGGAAGCGCCGGGGGTGACAAGGACGCTGCTCCCCTCAGCCTGTGTGTCCCCGCATGTGGTACGGGTGTTCTTGACTGTGTGTGAATGTTTCTTAACAAGACATCCGGTGAGGATGGACCTTATGTAACACGTGAATGATGTTTAATGAAATTCAGGAAAAGACGTGTTTCTGACCCACTTCAGTGCCTCCAAAGTGGGGGCTTCTGCGTGCGCTAGTGCTCACTCTGGGGCTCATTGCAGCTTCTGCATGGTGGTGTCTCTGCCCCGGAACTGAGTTTTTCCAGTAGTAATTCATGGTTCTTCCATACGGTTGTGCCAGAGAGCCTAAAATACATGTGTATTTTCTTAAAAACAAATACTGCCTGTGGAGTGGCAGGTGGAGGTGCCGGCGTCCTGGGTCTGCAGGGCAGCTCGCAGCGCCCCCGGCTGGATGTCCTGGTGGGGGTGGCACCCCAATACCACTCTCTGGTGTCCCGGGTAGCCACCCTGCTTGTTGTATGAGCTCACAGTTACTAAGTAGTGAGTGGCTTTGGCTACACTGTGCCTCCCTGAGGGGCCTGCGGAGGAGCTCCCGGTCAGGTGAGGGGCGCTGTTTGTATCTCTCCTTTAAAAACAAGCCCTGTGCAGACAGGCCGCAGACAGAAGCTTCCTGCTTTGCAGTTGGAAGCTTGATGCTCCGCCCGACACTCCACCTCTCATGTTCTTTATTATTCCTGAGTCACTAGAACTTTCCATCAGTAAAGACCTGTTATTTCAGTCATGTTTTCTGTTTGGAAAAAGCTAGAAAGATGCTTTAGTTAAAATCTCATCTAAACAGCACTGTTTCTTCAGGTGGAAGTGTTGAGTTCCTCCCTGAGCATGCATCCCACACTGTCCACCGTCCACATCGTTGGTTTCCCTGTGCTGCAGAGAGGGACTTGTGGGGACTGTTCCTTATGTTTGCATTTTGGGAGAGATCAGCCACGTTAGCATCACTCACTTCTCATTTCAGAGCCTGTCGTAGGTAGGACAGGTGCATTCCAGGTGACTGCTTGGCTAGTGAAAGGACAGCAACGTCAGTAACCACTGGGCGTGCTGTGCTTTCTGCAGAAAAGGCATTTTGTGGACTGTCGCCGCCTGCTCGTCCGAGGCGGGCGCGGCGGTGACGGGATGAGCTGCTTCCACAGTGAGCCCCGGAAGGAGTTCGGAGGCCCCGATGGTGGCGACGGAGGCAACGGCGGCCACGTCATCCTGAAAGGCATGTGCCCAGAGGGGCAGCTGGGGGGAGGTCACTGTGTCTGCACCTTTTGGGACAGAAAGTTTCCGCCTTCTTTCCTGACGGGAATTGGAACTCAGACATTGATACATGGACATCCTTTCTGTTAAGTTCAGTGGATGGTCCCGTTTAAATAATGTACGAAAACCAACATTAATAGTGCGGCAACACAGACGGGTTACCGTCCGGGAACCTTAACACTAGTGAGATCACCAGGGACGCGCGTGCGTCACGTCCCCGCAAGCCCTGCTGGCCCCGCGCCCATCACACGCAGCACGCTGAGCGCAGGGGCTGGGGGGGCGGGGCTTAGAACCACCCGGCCTTGTGAGTGGGGCTGCTTCTAGATTGATGGCATTGTGGGTAATTTTGAATTTTTTAGAAATTGTAGTATTTTTTGAAAGAAGATAAAAGAGTTTAGCTTTTAAAAATGTCATGTTGTTAGTTTAGTAACTTCGGCTACACCTTCGTTTCCTGAGCACCTGGACATCCCTAAGCTGGACAACAGAGTGCTAACAATATGCAAGTGATTCTGTCTATAACATGAATGAACATGAACGTTTGTGCTCTGACTTTCAGTTGACCGGCAAGTCAAGTCACTGTCGTCAGTCCTATCACAGTATCGGGGTTTTGATGGAGAAGACGGTGGCCGGAAAAACTGCTTTGGGCGAAATGGTGCTGTGCTCTACATCCGGGTAAGTGCAGCCCGCTTCTAGACCCTCAGCCTCCGGGCCGTGGCCCAGAGCAAAGCCCGGATCGATGTTGCACTGGATTTATGCCACGTGCATGTACGTCATTGTGCTGTGGCAGGAGGAAGCCCGGGGCGCACACCCCCGCGGGAGCCCCTCCTCTGAGCCAAGGGCCCACTCTTCCCTCTCGGATTAGCGCAGCATCTCCTGGTGCTTCAGCTCACCCTCACGTCTTAGATGCACCGTGGAAAAGCCGTCTGTGCTATTCGCAAGGGTGTCACCAGCCCCATAAGGCCCTTTGAGGGCTGGGCCATTCTCCTGGTACTCTGTGGCTCTGTGAAGGGTGCTTAGCTGAGCCCCGCCCACTGCACTTTTCCCGAACTGGACAGGAACACCAGGCCCCGGCCACTGCCCCACCACCACACCCCTTCTGAGCTGAGCAGGTGCACCTAGTCCCAGCCATTGCCCCCACCCCACACCCCTGCTGAACTGGACAGGAGCACCAGGCCCCAGCCACTGCCCCCACCCCACACCCCTGCTGAACTGGGCACCAGGTCCCGGCCATGCCCTCTCGCCTCCCTGGAGCCCTGCAAACACTGTCCTATTTTGCAGGTCCCCGTGGGTACTTTGGTGAAAGAGGGAAATGAAGTCCTGGCTGACCTGTCACACCCAGATGATGAGTACGTCGCTGCCCTGGGTGGGGCAGGAGGAAAGGGCAACCGCTTTTTCCTGGCCAACAACAACCGCGCGCCCGTGACCTGCACGCCTGGACAGCCCGGGCAGGAGCGGGTCCTCTCCTTGGAGCTCAAGACTGTGGCCCACGCGGGGATGGTGGGTGTCACCTGAGGCCCTGGGTGGGACAGTAAGCTGTGGGAACTCTGTGGCCTGTGGTGGTGGGACGCAGCTCCCCTTTCTGCAGCCGGCACTGTGTGACCTGGAACTGGGCTGTGCCCTCAGCTGTCCGGGTCCCTGTCCTGGGGCTTGCCCTGACCTCAGTCCACCACAGGCTGGGGACAGTGCAGCATGTCCCCTCTTGTCCAGGTCGGACTGCCCAACGCAGGGAAGTCCTCGCTGCTCCGGGCCATTTCGAATGCGAAGCCGGCCGTGGCTGCCTACCCATTCACAACCCTCAAGCCCCACGTTGGCATCGTGCACTATGCGGACCACCAGCAGATAGCAGGTACACCCCCTGACCTCCCCCCGAGCGCGGGCGCACGTGCTGCGAGCAGTGTGAACCATGATTGCAGCTCAGATGCCGCTTCCTCTGTGCAGCAAGCAGTTTCGTCTCCGTGGGCATCAGGCTGCAGGTTCGCTGCCGCCCAGCGCCCCACCGGCGCCTGTTAGCTGCAGGTCGGGGGTGGCACCGTCCCTCTCGCTGCCTCTGCTCGTCTCCCTTCTCTCGGGGGACGTGGCCGCCTCAGTCACAGAGACAACATGTGACTTTAAAAGCTCTGTCTGTGCTGTTCGAGGGAAGAAAACTTTTCCCCAGAAGACAATGTACCCATTAAAAATAGTCAGCCTGTCGGTGATGTTCTCCGCGCGACGCCGCGTCCACAGAGCGCTCTGTGATCGTTTCCATCGGTAATCAAGTCATTAGCGGTTACAGGAAGCCATTTCCCCCTTTAAATCATTTTGGAAGCCAGGAAGACTGGGAGGTGTAATTCCAGTGAATAAATAGTCCTGATGAGACTGATCCGTCGTCGTGTCTGTCACCCAGATATTTAAGGCATTTTGTGAAACTCAAAACTGAAATGCCTTGGTGGCAGTTGGCCTAATGAGTCACTGAGGCAGCGAATTGCATGGCTTAGGTTTAAGGGGTCCCCTGAAAGGGAAGTCTTGGGACTCAGGGGATGGGGCACTGGCGGCCCCTGCTCTGTGTCCCACAGTGGCCGACGTGCCGGGCATTGTGCGAGGCGCGCACCGGAACCGGGGCCTGGGGCTGTCCTTCCTCCGGCACATCGAGCGCTGCGGCTGCCTCCTGTTCGTGCTGGACCTGTCGCTCCCGGAGCCCTGGACGCAGCTGGACGACCTGAGACACGAGCTGGACAAGTACGAGGAGGGCCTGTCTGCCAGACCCCACGCCGTGGTCGCCAATAAGATCGATCTCCCTCAGGCACGCGCCCGCCTGCCCGAGCTGCAGGCCCGCCTGGGCTCCAAGACCATCGCCCTGTCGGCAGCCACCGGGGAGAACCTGGAGGAGCTGCTGCTGCGTCTGAAGGAGCTCCACGATGGCCACGTGGCCGCGGAGCTGCAGCAGGGCTGCCAGCCGCTCAGGTGGTAGCAGGCGCCGCCTGCCCGGTCCGCTGGGCCCGGCCCCGGGGATGGGGGATACGCGTGTCACCAGCAGCCTGCTCCCTGGGGCTGCCCGCTGGCTGACACGCTGAGGTAAGCGCCCTGCTGCGGGGGGGCCCCCACCACGCCTGCACCAAGCAGCGCAGCGGGCCGAGGCCGGGGCTGCCAGCCGTCCCCGAGCAGCAGCAGCAGCCCTGCGACCCCCAGCTGTCCCCCAGCCCGCAGCACGGTGTCCTCTGCAGGACCTTCTCTGCTTGGTGGGGCGGGGGCAGGCATCTGGAGGCGCCACGCTCAGGCAGCGGGGAGGGCGCTGCCTCCCCTGTCCCCAGGCTGCGCCGCACTCTGTGGGAGCCGATTTGCTTCACGACTGACTGCACCCAATATCCGACCGGGGACGCCGGCCGCAGGCTGGCATCTGCTCAGCGAGTTATTGGCCGAGGGCGACCGGGCACCAAGAGGCAATGCTGGGCCACGTCTGTGCAGGACTGTCACTGCCCGGCTGCCACCAGCCTCACAGCCCCCTGTGGTCTGCTCAGAGAGCGCTGTGGGGACCAGGCTGGCATCGGGCAAGGGCGGATTGATTCTCTCAGCGGGAGTGACGCAGCTGAGGCTGAGCGCTCAGAAAGCGGCCTGCTGCCGCCGCCCGGTCGCGCGCATGTCCCAGCACCCACCGGGGGCGCGGTGTCCACTGCCCGCAGGAGGCCCGGTGAGGACAGCTCGGCTGCCGCCAGCTCGCTCTTCCAGAAAAACACTCTACTTTTGTTTCCCCCAAATAAAGTCGGTCCTGACCTGTCCCTGAGGCCCATGGGGAGCGGGGGAGGGGATGCGGGTGGGGAGCGGATTAGCAGGGTTTCTTCTGCATGTGGGGGCTGGGCACACCGCCAGCGACAGGCCCGTGCCTGGGCTTTGGCTCGGCTCAGACCTGCAACGAGGCCAGGCGCTCTCCCTGCGGCCTCGTGGGCTTGTGCTCAATGTTCCAGGACAGACGAGTCCCTCGGGCTGTCCCCTGGCTGCTCATGGCCTCTCTGGAAGCAGGTCTGAGGATGGGGGTGCTGAGCCTCCTGTGCAGAATGCCCTAAATTCCCCAGCTTTAGCTCCTGAGCCTGCCTGCGACAGGCAGAACTGCAGGCTCCTGCAGGGCTCCCAGGGGTGCAGGAGGAGTCTGGGGGTGCAGGGACCTGTCCTCCCCACCCCCATGGTCCCCACGCTCTGTGGAGGCTCATCCCTTCTTCTTCCTCCTCCTGCTGTAATGGGGCTTCAGGTAGAAGCACGTGGACACGCACCTGCATCCAGGTGCGGTAAAGGGCGAGGTAGACGCAGGTGGTGCTGGCTCTGGGAACTCAACCACTGAGAAGGCACCTGTCACTGCTTCAGCAGCTGCGAGCACAGGTGACGCAGCAGTGCGATCCCAGTGCCACAGCTCAGTGCCCGCCCTCTGGAGGGTGTGGGGTCCCCGCCTTCCCCCAGGGCTGGCCTGTGACTGTCTTGGAGGTCGGACCATTAATTCCACAAACGCGTCCTAGAACAAGGGCTGCACACCTCACTGCTGAGCATCACTATGGTGCCCCTTTGAAGTCCTCCCCTTGGGAAGCTGGGCACCGACCGCAGCTCCTAGTCCACCCTTCAGGGCAGTTTTGGAACTCTTTCTGGAAGGGCCATCAGAGCTGTCGTCCCCAAATCTGACAAGTCTGTGAACTTGCCACCATGGGCTTACAAACAAGTCGGGCGGTGTCGCATCCAGGATGCGGATGCGGGGAAGGGACTGCAGCCCCACGGAGGCCTCCCCTCCCTGCAGCGCACAGCCTGTGGCCACGCCCAGCACAGTGGCCACGCCCAGGACAGCAGCCACGCCCAGCACAGCGGCCAGGCCTCAGCTCCCAGCCGGGCTTTGCTGGGCTCTAAACACTGTCCAGCGTTTCAAGTGCAGGTGCTTAAAGGTCACCAGCATGGTCATGTTTGAATTTGGGAACGCGTGACTGGAGTGTCACAGCTGTGTTTGTAGCCCAGTGCAGTCCCACAATGTCACCGCCTCCCTCCTTACATCTGAAAGTCATCTCTCTCTCTTCTCTCGAAGGGTATTTTTGTCCCCCTCCCCTGGTGTCTGACAGACGTCACACTCGGGCACCCACTGTGGACATGCCTGCTTCCCTGGGGCAGCAGGAGTCCAGCTGACCATGTCCTGTGTTCATTCTCAGCCCATGAGGAAGGATGAAGGGCAGATGTGACCCCTTTGGGCGCCACCTTGTTGCCAGCCCCACGTACTGGCAAGCGTGTGGCCCAGTGGCTTCGTGACAGTTTAGTGCAGCGCTACCCGCTGGTACAGGTGCAGGTGACAGGGCAGTTTCAGTGACGACAGGCAGGGAGGGCAGGTGCCCCCAGTGACTGGGGCCCCAGGCTGAGTGGCTCAGTGACAGTGGCAGCTGCTCCCTTCACCCCGCTGAGTGTGGCTGAGTGTTCTGCAGAGAAAGAAGCCGGGCCCCTGAGACCCACTGGAATTGGAAGGGGAGAGGGCTAGGTGTCCCCGCAGGCCACCTGCGCTTCTGTCCCAGCCTCCCCAGACCAGACCCTGCTCCAGGGCTCAGTTCCCCCCTACCTCCAGCACCCTAACCTGGGCGAAGGGGCACTGGGACTTCTGGCTCCACAGAGCCCGGCCCCCTCTGGCTCCCCCACTACTGATAAGCAGGGGCGGCTTTCCCGGCTCTGTGCGCCCAGCGGGCACCCAGCCTGGCTTCCATTACGGGGGGCAGAGCCAGCCGGGGTGTGCCTCCAGGACAGGTCTCCCCCTGTACCCCCCTGGGGGGGGCATGGAGCCAGTCCCGCGGTGCCTGGGGGATAGCACGAGGGACAGAAGTGTGGGACGTGAGGTGGGTCACCTGCCTCTGGCTTCTGCGGACTGGAGAGTGAGCACCCCTCGTGGGGTGGCTGCGAGGATGTGAGGTGTCCAGCACGTGTGACTGGAAAGGTTCTTTGCACCCCCAAATCCAGCCACAAGGGTCAGGCTGGGATGGGGGCACGAGGAGGTAGTAGCCAGCCAGCCACTTGGGCCCCCACACATCTCAGGGCTCCACAGGCCCTGCGTGAACCCAGCCCTCTCATTGTGACTCTGGTGGCTCCCAGAGAGGTGTTGATTAATGGCTTTTTGTGGAAGGATTGGGGATTGCCTGCTGGGTGCCCTGAGAACTTAGGATCTTTATCCCAGGCTGGGAAGCACACTCTCCTGCTCCTGGGGCTCCCCCAGTGCCAGCCCGAGGGCCCAGCCTGCAGGACCCTGGCGGCCCCTGCTGGTCCTTGAGACCTGGCCCTCAGCCCAACCAACAGGGCTAGCAGATGGCCCTGCAGGAGCCAGATCACCCACTTGCTCCCAGGGCCGGCCACTGCTGAGTCCCCCAGTGTCACTCCCCCCAGCCCGTGGCCCTGCTGCCTCTCGGAGCCTGGCTCAGTGAATGTGGAACCAATGAAATGTCACTCCTCAGCTCCCTTGGCTTTTGAGCTGGGCCGTCCCCCTCCGGGTCCCCTGCCCTATTGACTCCCCTCCAGTCGGCGGGGGACGGGGAGAGGAGGGAGGCTTCCCCGCAATGGCCTCACTTATCTGCCAGTTGTGTATCTGCCCCCTAGCAGTGGCCTGGCACACAGTAGGTGCTCAGTAAACAGCAGCAGGCGATGGGCAGGGTGGGCCAACGGCGTGGGGCTCCTGCCCTGGGCCACCGCTTGGTCCCCTCCCAGTATCGGATTCGAGGAGGAAGGGCCCCCGGTGTGTTTGTTTGCTGCAGAGTCAGCCCAACAGGCTGGGTGGCTCTCCTCCTCCCCCGAGCGGGAGCTCCAGGAGCAGCCGTTTCCAGAGATTGAAGGCAAAATTGCTTGAAAGCCTGTGCTTTTATCCTCCAATTTGTAGCCATTTAGCAGGGCTGGGCGGAGGGACAGTGAGGGCTCCGGCTGTGCCGTGGGCGCCGAGCCCCGTCTTTGTCCTTGTTCAGACAGCTCCGGACTTTGGGACGCCGCCCACCGGGGGTCAGGCCGGGTCGCGCGGGGCCAGCAGGGAGGCCAACGGGGCCTGCAGCCACAGACGAGGGCTTCCCTGAGCCCCGGGTCCCACAGACACCGGGAGCAGTGTCCCTGCCACCGCCCGCCCCTCCACCCTGCTCCACCCTCTGCTCAAGACAGTGCCCAGGCCCGCCCCTCCATCTGGCCACCTGGGAGGGGGCCCAGAGAGAGGGGCCGGCCTTGACCAGAGGACCCTTGGGGTGCAGGGGGAGGCGGGGTGCCAGCTGAGGGTTGGGAGGCTTTCTGAGGCGCTTGGGAACTGGGAGTGCAGCACAGCGGGGGCGGGGGGTGCACGCTGGCGCTGGCCTGGTCTCACTGCCGCACCTGGACCTAACAGCCTCGGCCGCCGGAGGGCGGTGCGCCCTCAGCACGGTGGGGAGAGCAGAGGCTGTCCCTGAGGTCGGGGGGGACGGGGAGAGGAGGGAGGCTTCCTGCGGGAGGCAGCCCAGGCCCCTCCCGAGTTGGGCTGCTCTTGCTCCCTCTCCCCGGGGTGAGGGCCAGGGTCTGCCCTACCACGGAGCCAACTGGGCCCATGTGTCACCCTCGGGACTTTACCCAGGACGCTCCTCCACCAGAGCCCCTCCCCTCATCCCCAGGGGCTCAGCTCCAGCCCCCACGCATCCTGGAAGCTCCCCAGGTGGAAGATCACGGCCAAGAATGATGAGAACCCCGTCCTGGGGTGGGGGGCGAGCAGGAGCTGCAGCGGGTGGCGTGAGCCCCCTCCTGATCAGGTGCATGGGATCCGGCAGGCAGGGCACATGGCCCTTATTACGATTAAACTCTGATATGACCAACACTGGGCTGGTGTCTTCTCCACACCGAAGTCCCCTCACTGGGAAGAGAACAGAGCAGGGGAGGAGCAGGCCTGCACCCCACATCTGTTGGGTGGTGTCAGTCTCCCCAGGGCCCAACTGGAGAGCAGGGGCTTGCCCCCGCCCGGCCCCACTGGTCCTCAGCAATCGACACCATTAGAAAAATACACTTTACTGTGTACCTCGGGGTCTGCAGGGCCAGCGAGATGGGCCGTGGGGTGTGGAGCATGCACAGCGCTGGGGGGGGCATGGGACGTGGAGCAGCGACCCCTCCTTTAGGCACCCCGCCCTGGTCCCCGTGTGCCCCAGGACGCTCAGGGCCGGAGGGAGGCCCCCCAGGAAACAAGGCCGAGCAGACGGGCAGCCTGAAGGACAAGCAGGCGTCCGGGCCCCTGGCTACTCGGCGCCTCCCGCCGGGCCCAGCACCCTGCGCCGGGGCAGGGTGGGCAGAAGCAGCTGGTGCAGCTCAGCCGGAAGCGGCAGCCTGAGGGGGGAGGGCGTGGGAGCCCACACCTGCCAATCCAGCCCCGAGCTCCTCAGCAATCTTGTCTCTCTTGATTAAACATCCAAGGAACATCAAGTTCACGGATGTGTTTTTCTTCTTTGTCTTCCTACAACGCCCAGAATGGAACAGCAGAGCTCGGCGGCAGGGTTCCTGGGGCCACTTGGCACTTTGTGGGCAGACAGGGCCAGAGGGAAGAGGACTGCAGGAGGCAGGCCCGGGCTTAGGCAGGGGACAGGCGGCCGCAGAGCTGGGCCCGGCCGGCCTGGGGCGGGGGCGGGGGCGGGGGGACGGGGGCGCACGCGCGGGGGCAGGGCACCGGGCCGGGAAGCCTTGAGCACACGACAAGCGCTTGCTTTGGGAAGAACACCACGCAGTAACTGTGCAAAGGGTGGGCACCACTGTCACACGGTCCACGGGGGGCGGGGCCCTGAGGCTGAGACCCCCGCGTTGTCCCTCCTGGGGTGGGGCTAGAATGTGGGTGGCAGGGCAGGCCACCCACATTCCAGTTCAGGTGGCGAGGGCCCCTCTGGCCAGCCCGCCAAGCTGCCCCCACTGCAGGCAGACGGTCTAAGAGAGGCCGCCCCGCGTGGCACCGGAGGGCGGGCTGGGGACAGGGCGCGGCTCATGCCCAGAGGCGGGGCCTCGGGGCAGAGTGGCCCTGGGACCGAGAGGGCCAGCTCACTTCCAGCAGTGCTCCAGGGAGCTGTGGGGCTGCACCTTGAGCTTGTGGGGGCACAGCAGCTTGGTGAAAGCGCGGCGGAAGCTGTAGTGGCAAAGCGGGTAGAGCACGGGGTTCACGGCCGAGTTGGCCCACAGCAGCCAGAAGGATGTCTCGTACCAGTAGTCGGGGACGCAGTGGCCCTGGCAGGCGGCGCGGATGATCATCAGCAGTGTGTAGGGGGCCCAGCAGAGCCCGAAGATGCTCACGATGACGGCCAGCGACTTGGCCACCTTCTTGTCCCGTGACAGCCGGAAGCGCTGCGTGATGCTCTGCGACACCATCTTCATGCGCTTCTCCAGCGACGCCGAAGATGCCGACGGTTTGGAGCCCCTCTTGAGCGAGCGTGGCCGCTCGGCGCCCCGAGAGGAGCTGCCCGAGCTGGAGGTGGGCGAGGCCACGGTGCCCCCATCGCTGCCCCCCAGGGCCGCCTCCCCGGCCTCGGTGCCAGGAGCCGCCTCGCCAGCCCCGACCCCGTACCTGTGGAGCGGCACCGCCGCCCCACGCCCCTTCGGCCAGCAGCCCCAGCAGCCGGGCGCGGCCGGCGGAGAGGCCTGTGCCTCGGCCGGGGGCTCCAGGCCGGCCGCCTCCCGCACCCCGTCCAGCCGGTCGCGAGTGCGCCTCTGGATGTTCAGGTAGATGCTGAGGTTGAAGAAGGTGACGCTGAGGAAGGGCGTGAAGAACTCGAGCGTGGACGCCGTGATCAGGAAGTACCAGTTGTAGAAGAACTCGGCGTAGCAGTGGCCCTCGGGGATGGAGCTGCCGCCCGACAGGTGCTCCCAGCTCAGGATGGCCGGCCCGTACAGCAGGAAGGCCAGCACCCACACCAGCACCATCTTCCGCACCGCCCGCCGCGTGTCGCCCTGCTGGGCCCGGTAGGAGACCTGCCGCGGGACAGGCTGGGTCAGGAGAGGGGACCCAGCCCGGGTCAGCCGGCGGCCGGCAGGGTCAGGCCCGGAGCTCCTCTGTGCACCAGCCTTCGCTCATGTTTTCCCTCCTCCTCCTGCCCCTCCCTCTCCCCCCACGAATCCTGGGCTGGCGGATGACCTGCCAGACTGCCAAGCCGCCCGTTGACCGTCCCCTCCAACTGCGAGCTCCCCGAGGGTGCTTGTCATTGTCCCTGTCTCTTGAGTACGCACGGTGTGCCAGGCTCAGATAGCATCTCATCTAATCCTCACAACAGCCCCACTGTTCTCCCCACTTGCTTTCTCGGTGGCTTGGGGAGGGAGGGAGAGACCAGGTGGGGCGCTGAGGGGGCAGAGCTGGGCTTCTCGGAACCAGAACCCGTGCTCTTTGCACTCTGTGCCATGGCGTCTGCAGACTAGGACACGTGGCTCCCGAGCACAGGGCCCTCAGGTGCCGGATAAAGGCGTCAAGGAGAAGACAGGAAGGCAGTGCTCTGCTCCAGCACTGCCGGCCCTGTGCCCACGGGGAGCTGACAGGGAAAGCCCAGGCGCTCCAGGGCCCCTGACTTACGGTGGCCACTCACATCAGGGGACACTCGTGGAGCCAGGGGGTGGATGCCTCTGTGTGTGCCGGGGGGGCCACCAGGGCCTCTGGCCCACAGCCTCTCTCAACCCTGGGGACTTTGGACCTGCCCCGGGTTCAGTGGAGGCTGGAGCGACCCCCCTTCTTTCAGGAACATCCGATGCCAGGTCCACACTGTGCCTCCTGCCCGTCCCAGGACCAGGCCTGCTGGCAGCACATGGCACCAACTGGGCAGCTGGCCGTACAGAGCACCCAGCATGTCAGCTGTGAGGCTAGCAGGGAGCAAAACCCACGGCTCAGAAGTGGTCACCCCTGGCCACCTCCCCCGGGAGCGGACATGGCTTCTGCATCCCAGACTCACCGCGCGGGTGACAGACAGGAAGCGGTCATAGCTGATGAGCACGATGTTGAAGACGGAGGAGGTGCAGAGCAGGTAGTCCACCACCAGCCACAGCTTGCAGAGACCCCGGCCAAAGGGCCAGCGGCCGGTCAGCACATAGGGCACGTACAGCGGGATGCAGAAGGCCCCTGTGGGAGAGCAGGGCCACTGTGGGCCATGGCTGAACGGGCGCCTGGGGTCAGACGCCCCCACGGGCGCCTGGGGTCAGACGCCCCCACGTGCACAGACAGGCACCGCCTGGCGGTCACCACCTCTCTGGGACCAGCAATCCTCACCTTGACCCTCCCAGCCACCCCTCCGCCCTGCAGCTGGCCTTCAAATCCTGCCCAGCCCCCAACCCCACCAGCGTCCCCTGGACTTGGGGACGGGAGGGGAGAGCCTGCGTGGGTACCTCTGGGTACAACGAGCCCCTGAGCCCGGATTCGGTACTCCCCAGGCTTCTGTCCACCCTCCAGCCCCCAAAAGGGAGAAACGAGGAGCACTTCCCCGCTCTCCTCCAGCCCCGTCGTGGCTCTGAACAGCCTCTCCGCAGCAGCTCGGAAACCAAGCAAAAGCCCTTCTCCTGCCTCAAAAGGCACTTGGCGGCCGGCACGCCAGCCACTCGCACCGCCCAGCCCCACTCGCAGCGTCTGGCAGACGCACCGCGCAGCCCCAACAGGTGTCTGGCGCTCGGGCCCCCTCCGCGCCCCGCCTCCTAGCCGGCAGCAGCGCCCGGACACGTGAGAGCGCGCTCCCGGGAGCACTTCCCCCACCCCCACCCCAACGTCCCTAGGCCCCCTCCCCCAACGCGTCTCCAACAGCCCCCTTCCATACCCCTCGCCCAAACCTACGCCCCCCACCCCGCGCCCCCCAGCGCCCTCCTCGCGTCCTGAGTGCGCCGCAGCCTTTGTCTGGCTACTGCCGGAGCCGGCGCTGCACCCGCGGCTGCTGCGCCTCCCCGAGCGCCCGGCCGCTCCCGCCCCTTCCTCGGGGACACCCCTCCCCAGCCCCCGTCCCACGGCCGGGGTGGCAAGGAACTTCGCCCGCGCCCACCGCCCCAGGAGTCCCGGACGCCCCCTCCGCAGGCCGGGCTCGCCGGCGGGGGCTTGTGCGCGAGCCAGAGGCAGCCCAGTCCCGCGCTCCAATCCCCGCTGGCCGGGCTGGCCCGGCGGCGGGCCGGACGCTCCAGGGCTTGGGCGGGGTCGGGGGCTGGGGGCTTTACCCACGAGGAAGTCGGAGATGGCGAGGTTGAGCAGGAAGAAGTTGTTCTGGGTGCGGAGGCTCGAGTCAGCCACGAAAGCGAGCATGACCAGCGCGTTGCCCAGCACCGTGGCCACAATGAGCAGCGCCATGAGCGCGGCCAGCACCGCGGTCCAGGCGGCGGAGAAGCCGCGCGCCCCGCCCGCCGCCGCCTCGCCAGCCAGCGCCCCCGAAGCATTCAGCGGCCCGTCGGGAGGCGCGCGCTCCATGGCCTCGTCGGCTCACGCGGCCCCGGGGCGCGGGGCAGGGCGCGGGCCGGCGGCCGGGCGGCCGGGAGGGGCCCCGGTTGGGGAGCCTGGTGTTTGCGGACTCTCGGCCTGGCCAGGTTCTTCGGGGGGTGCCCGGCGCATGGTCCGCGAGCGCCGAGGCCGGGGCGGGCGGCGCCGAGGGGACCCGGGCCGGATTCCGAGCCAAAGGGGGCGAGCGGCACGACCGCCGCCACCCGAACGGAGCGCGGGGAGAGCCGCTGCCGGAGCGTCCGTGCGCCCCGAGTGCAGCGCGCTGCCGAGTGCGCCCCGAGCCCAGCCGGCCGCCCCCCGCGACCCGCGCCGCGCCATTGGCTACCACCCTCGCCCCGCCTCCGCCCCGCCCGGAGGCGGCAGCACCACGGACAGCGCCGCGTGCCCGCCTGGCCGCCGGAGCCCAGCCCGGGTGCGCACAGCGCCTGGCCGGCAGCCCGGCACGGGCGCGGCGGGCGCGGGGCTGGGGGCTCACCGGCTGTCGGCCGGCCCGTGCACGCAGGAACCGGTCTCTGGGCCCCTCAGCCTGGCCGGTGCCCTGGACCCTGGTGACCCCTGGCCGGCCCTCGTCGGGGGTCGGCGGCGCCTGTGCAGACCCGGAGTAGAGGAGGAGGGGACAGCTGCACCGGCGCTCGGGGGGAATTTGCCCCGCGGGCCCCCTTCTCGCTTTATGCTTGGTGCACCGGGTCTGAGGGAGGGCCGTCTTAAGGAGAAAGGATGGAAGGTCTCCTAGAGCCCGTGCCTTGGCCAGAGGTCCGCTCCACACCCCATCTGTGTGGGACTCTCCGTCTCCCCGGGAGCAGGGCCCAGCGCAGAGTCCAGGGTGACCTGCAAGGTGCAGGCAGATGTGGAGTTACATAAGGGAAGATGGGGAGCCAGCGGACCCCGCCGGGAGGGGAGCGCACCCACCCAGGGCTGGGGGGTGGGGTGGGGAGCGGCCAGCGGCTGGGAGCCGGCTACGGGTCCCCCTGGCGGACAGAGTGGTGGGGCAGTCACCGCTGCGGTGACAGACGAGGTCACTGCGCTCCAGGCACTGCCAAGGCGGCGGAGGTGGCTGCGTTAGCGCCTGCGGGCAGGGGTGGGGGAGGAGAGGGGGAGGGAGGGAGCTCACCTCCCTGCCCCCCCCCCCACATTCAGCTAGACGGGGTCAAGGACGGATTCAGCTGGAGACACTCGCAGTGAGACAGACAGACATGCCCACATGCAGACGCACAGCCACCCACCGTCAGGCTGAGGCGTCAGGAATGGCAGTTAGACACACACACATCAGACAGTGACAGCAAGGGAACAGAGCCTGAGGGAGAGGGAAGCAGGGACTCTCCACTCTCCTGCAGGCGGGCGGGCGTCTGCACAAGCCTCCGGGAGGACAGGAAGGCACGTGTCTGCGTGCAGGGTGCGGGGGAGCCAGGCTGGGGGGTGGGGGAGGCGCTGCAGACAGGACCCCAGGCAGCAGCGCACAGCCACGCCCATACTTAGCGCAGTTTCCGGATCATGCTGGGTCCCACCCCTCCCTCTAGCCCCAAGAGGTGCTTCAGAAACTTTTGGGGGATGTGGGGGGCTAGGCTCCCTCTACCCGCTCCTCAGAGCTGGTTGTAGGGAGGAGACCCCAGACCCTCACCATAGCGGACACACTATTTGATGACTTCCTGCAGCCTGCGCTGGGGGGCAGGGCAGTGGGCTACAGCCCATCCTCCCAGACACCCTCTCTGGTACCCGGTGACACCCTGCCCTCCACCAGCAGGGCCCCCTCCCAGCTGCCCCTCGCCTTGGGCAGCAGTGTGCCAGGACCAGGCGCCTAGCTGGTAGTGAGACAAGCCGAGGCAGAGAGTTCCTGGAGTGCTCGGTGAGAGCTGCTGTGTCCTGCTGCCCTGTCATCCACGCCTTCCTGCCCCTTTGTGCTGGGTCAGGGCTTGCTGACCTCACACTCAGCCAGCAGCTCCCTGTAGAGTGGTCCCCACCATGCCCTGCTCCCCACAACCGTCCGAGGTAGGCTCAGCCGAAATGGGGCTGTGTGGGGCCCTCCACCCCAGCCAGCCTCGGGAGATGGAGTTGGATGGAGGTTCGGAGGGGCTCTCTCCCTCACTGGCTGGGAGCCCCCCACCCAGCCTCACTGCCCCATCTTGGAATGGGGAGTATGTGCTGCTCACCATTGGGGTGGGGGGGCTGAGTAAAGGGAGGAGACTGTGAGAGGCAGTCTCCCCCTTTACTCAGTCAAGAAGAGCCAGAGTGTCTTTGGGATTCTCAGCATTCTGGAGCTTTCTCTGTGGTCTCGCGCATGGCAGCTGGAGTGGGGGATGGGCTCAGTCCAGACCAGGCCCCCAGGTGGCCCAGCTGTGATGCTCGGGGGAGCCACTGAATTTCTCTGGGCATGAAGAGCTTCCCCTGAGTTGAGGTCATCAGGGGAGGATGGGCCGGGTTGGCCCACAGGTGTGAGGGCCCTGGCCCATGGTGGTGAGCGCCCCTCTCAGCACTTAGGTGCACGACCTCACTTGTCCCTGAGTTCCCTTTGAGGTGGGTAGGACCAGTGGCCTTGTACAGAGCAGAGTACCACCACCCGAGGTCACACGAGGGACCCCACTCTTAGTGGCCACACTCCAGGCCCAGCCCTGAGGTCAAGGTCCCTGAGGCCAGCAAATGCACCAACCCCTGGCGCCCTGACCCTGGCTGAACAGGAGCCTAGTGTCCTCTGGGTCAGCCCCTCCCGGAGTGAATGAGGCAGGTCCCCTTGTGGTTGTCCACAGAGGTGGGTATCTAGGCCCTGAGATGGCAGAGAACCCTGGGAAAGGTTGGCGAAGGGTTGGGGTAGAGGACAACCCTTTCTCTGAGCTCACCCAGACCCTCCGAGGGGGTGGCCTGGGGTTCTGGCTTCTCCATTGTTGAAACAGCTGGCATTTGGGATACAAGGTGTCTAGGGCAGCAGGAGGCCATTGGGCAGATGCCCCATTCGCACCCCCCCCCCCCCAGTGAGTGAGCCAAGACAGGCAGCCCCTCACCCAGGAGACTCCCCCACTGGCTGAGTGGTCCATTTGTTCGACCGTCCACAGGTCTCCCGGAGCGCCCACTGAATGGCGGGCACCGTCTCACGGGGCGAGGCCACCACGCAGTAACCATGCGTGTGCGGGCTGGGGAGGAAGGAGGAGAGACAGGGACAGCGGGCACCAGGCCCAGGGCTGCTGGGGTGGCGGCGGGGTGTGGTGCTCAGCTTCCTCTTCACGGGAGAGGCCGCTATGTGGGTGCAGTGAGCTGACCGCCCCAAGGCCAGCGCCTGTAGGCTCCGCTGCTGACTTGGACCTGAGGCAGGGACACATCTTCCCAATGGGTGGGGCTTCAGGCTGCTGGTCACGCACTTTGTGTGGGCAGGAAAGTGGCCCAGGTGAGAATACCTACAGATGCAGGGGCAGTGGCCCAAGTCCCGGAGGGCTGGACAGGGGCCTGGAAGGGAAGGGACTGGAGGTGGAGACCAGGGCCGTGGGCTGGCGCCAAAGCGGTGGACATGTGATTGTGGGCCACAGCGCGATGGTCCTTGCAACACATGTCAATGTCCACCAGGAAGCACCCATCGGAGAGAGGTCACAGGCCACGCCAGGACTGGTGTGACAGCACAGAGGGAGTGTTCACCCTGGAGGCCACGCCTGGACCAGGAGTGAGGAGCCCTGCCTGCTGAGGTCGACCTGGCAGCTGCCACCTCTGAACGTCGGCCCCACGAGCAGCCTAGACTGCGCAGAAGGCCCCAAGTGCCACGTTTGTCCCGGGAGGACAAATCGCCACCTGGTGGTGAGTTGGCGACATTGGGCCCTTCTGTACTGGAAGGTCGTCACACACCTGCTCAGGTGTGGGCTTGCCTCCTCTGGCCGCAGAGGCTGCGTCACCACCCAGGGGCTTACGGAGGCCCCTGTGCGTGGGACCCCACACGGCCTGGCACCGGCCTGGGGCCCACTTCCCTGAGCGGTGCCCACTGGTCGTGTCGCCTGGAGGCCACCCAGTCCTGGACAGAGAAGCAGCCCCCCAGAGGCACGGCAGCGTGGGCCACGCTGTGAGCATGGGTGCCACCCCGCCAACGAGACGAGAATGAGCACCCGGGACCTGGCGTGGAGGCTGCGTGGCCCCACTGAACCCCCTGCCCGTGACCCACCGGGGACTTTGTGCCTCAGTCCCTCTGGGCGCTGCAGGGTCAGAGCTCCCCTCACAAGGGCCACTCTCACAAGGGCCGTGGGAAGGGTCTCATTGCACTCACCATAGCTGCCCCCCACCTCCCCCCGGAGCTAGGTGGCCCCTCTGGCCCAGAGAGCAGTGGACAGGAGTTGTCACGGTCTCGGGTTCTGTTGGGGTTGATTGGCCATCAGTGGGAGGAGGCGGGGCTGCTGGCCCTGAAAGCCACCGGGGGACTGGGGACGTGCCGAATTCAGGGGCCCCCCGGACTTAGTGTGAACAGACAGTACAGCCACTCCAACCTGAGGAGGAGCAGGAACCAGGGCTCAGATCCCGAGGGAACGAGGCTGTGGGTCACACCCCCAGGGAGACCCCCAAACCTGCAGAGGTGACGGCTGCAGTGGGGTGCAAGCTGCAGCGTGGAGGAGGGAGGGGACGAGCAGCAGCTGAGCCCCCTCTTCTGAGTCTCCCCGCAGGAGCCCCCCACGTGCAGGGAGAAGACCTGCGGCCAGCAGAGGTGTGCTGCTCAGGAGCCCCTTCCCGTGAGGGGGGCGGTGAGGTGGGGGTGAGCAGCTTCACCCCCCCCCCCCCCGCTGTGCTCAGCAGGCTGGACACGCGGCCTGGCCGTCATCGTCGTGTGTGACTCCTCTGTGGCCCGCGCGTCTGCCCCTGGGCATGGGGACGTGGCCTGCTAATGAGAAACAGAGGGGAGCTGGGGGGCCCAGGCCAGCTGCAGGGCTATTGTCCTGCCAGCTACAGCCACTGGGCAGGCCTGCGGGGCCTCTGGTTAGAGGAAGTGCTGTTCGCTTTCTCCTGCCGCGGGAGCGCAGTAGATTCCAGAAGTCCTGATTCTTCTTTTCTTCCTCCCGGTGACATTCTGAGCCAGCTCGGGGTCACACTGATGAGCTCGGGGCCCAGGTGTGATGGTGTGGGTCCGAGGCCACCCATTTGGGCTGAATGGGGAGTCTGATTTCCCCGCCGTCAGGGACAAGGCTGAGCTGGGCCCGGCGTCCAGGCGGCAGGAGGGAGCCCGCAGGCGAACCAGCGCTGGGAGGCCCGAGGAGGAGGCTGCGCCGCGAGGGGCGGGCTTCAGGCACGGCCGCCTCCAGCAGCGCCCCTTTCCGCTGGTCTTCTCCCTCACGCCCAGCAGGGAGTGTCTCCCCGAGGTCACTCCCTGCAGTGCCAGGCGGCTCCCTCGCCCTCTCGCTCACCACCAGGAGGAAGAGGTGCCGCCAACAGCTCCCCAGAACGAGCCCCGTCGGCCTGGCTTGCACAACCGTGCGGGCTGGCGCAGGGGGCAGGGCCTGCGCTAGCAGCAGTGTGGGCGGTGAGTCAGCGTGCTCCGACCCCGGCACATGGGGAGGGCAGAGGAGCAGTGGGGGGGAGGGGTGGCGGGCAGGTGGCGACCCGGGGAGGGCCTCTCACCCTTCTCCCCAGCAGTGCCTTTGCCGGCCGCGCCCAGGAGCCCGGGCACGGTCCTGGGGGCACAGCGCCTGGGCACTGCCGGCTCGCCACCGCGGTTGGTGTGGGGGCTGGGCCGCGTCTTTATCTAGACTCCGGCTGGCGCCTGGCCTGTTGCTGGCTACCCTGCCCCTGCCTGGGAGGTCCTGCCCCTACCACCGCGAGTCCCTGCTCTGAGCCCTCTGCCAGGCAGTGCCACCACCAGGAACGCATTGTCCCAGCCCGACCTTCCCCAGGCAGGGGGCCCCTGGGACAATGCTGATGAGGTGAACTGGGCCTGGTGACCCCAGTCCAGTCTGCGGACCCCAGTCCAGTCTGCGGACCCAGGCCAGCAGCCCCCACCCCAAACCTCGTCAGGGTCCCCTGGCCGTGCCCTCAGGCTCGGCCATACCTCCCCTCAGGACCCCCGGGCCGCCCTCCGTCCCAGAAGCCCTTGGGGCTACTCCGGGAAAGCCCGTGCTATCCTGAGCCGGGGCCCACGCGTGTGTGCGAAGGAGCAGCGCCCTGACCCCCACGGGGCCCTGGGCCCCTGCTCCCGCACAGGCAGCCTTGGGGGACGTGGGGGCCGGGAGCTGCCTCCCGCGGGAGGAGCCGGAGCCCCGCCCTGGCGTCTGCTTACTCCCGGAGCCCCTGGGGACTCAGGGCGGCTCCTGGGAGCCCGCGTCTGTCTGGAACGTAATGAAGGAGCCACTGTCTCTGTGCCGGGGCTCCGTGCCCAAGTCCCCGAGGGAGGAAGAGGAGGCCTGGGGCAAGTCCCCAGGAGCAGGGCGAGTTGTGTGTGCATGTGTGTGCATGCCCATGTGCATGTGTGTCTGCAGGGACCGGGGCTCCTGGAGGGAGCTGGGACTTGTCCTCCTCCCACCCCGTGGGCACACATCGGGTCAGAGACATGTCCCCTCCGTCTGTGGTGCCCTGACCATAGGACCAGACCGTGGGTCAGGAGGTTGCTGTGGAGTTGGCCCCCGCCCTGTGTCAGAGCACGACGCTCAGGCGCTCGGCAGCTGCACACACACCCTCGGCGGGGAAACAGGACGCGAGCTGTCCTCCCGGGGCACCGGGCAGAGGTGGGGCGGGGGCAGGCAGAAGGGGCCTGCGGGGGCCATGGGGCGTGGCAGGGCTGGGGTGCCCTGGAAGCAGCCCCAGGGGGCCGAGGAGCTTTGCTTCAGAGCAGCTAGGGCCCCGCCCGGCCAGGTGGCTTGGTGCTTCCCGCCTGCGACCTGGAAAGCAATGACCAAGGCCACGAGCAGGAAGTGCAGTGCTGGGTAGTGGCTGAGGATGACAGAATCCCGGCCCCCTGCCCCAGACCAGAGCCCTGCCTTCCACAGGGCACAGGGGTCACTGGGTTCTCCCCACAGTCCTGGGGAAGGGTGCTGTGCATGAACCTCTCATGTTTCATAACGTGCAGACCTGAAACCGTCTGTGTGACAGGGAATGATGCTCACTGGGGGGTTCTCCGCCCCCTGGGAATCCCTCTGCCCCTCCATACAATGGAGCGACCCTGGACAAGCCAGTGGCTAAAAGCCCCCTGGGGGAAACATCTGGGGCGCCTTGGAGTCTGTCCTTGAGTGACTGACCTGTCAGACAGCTGGAGGGGGGTCCCCGTGTGGGACTCCCTTGTGGAGAGAGGGGGTGACCAGAAGCCTGTCCCCCCACATGGGGTTGGAAAGGGGCACGGAAGCACTGGCTGCACAGGGCAGTCCTGGCCGTCCACTGGCGCTGGGTATTCATTAAGCAGCTTCACTAGGAGCCCAGAAGGCAGCATTGTTCCTGAGGCCAGTGAGGTGGGCAGAGGTGCCAGGCTGAAAGGACCAGCCCCGAGGGTCCCCAAGCCCCAGGCCATGGAACCCCTGTGCAAACTGCCTTCCCTCGGCTGGGGTAGTGCCAGCAGAGTGCCTAGCACAAGGCCTCTTCCCCAGAACAAGCCCGGCCCATGTGCCCTGCCGGCCTCCCTGCCTGGGCTGGTGGGGACAGAGCCATCCAGACAGCGCCTGCAGCTCCTGAACCCCAGAGCTGGACAGGCAGCACCTTGGGGGCCTCGATTCCCACACTGAACCCTCCTGCCTCGGGACGGCTACAGAATTGTGGGACCCACTGCAAAAGGAAAGTGTGTCACTCCCAAATTAAGAATTTCAAAATGGTGACAGCAGAGCAGTAAATTGAGCTCAAGCCCCACGTGACTATACAGGTCGCACCCCTGTGAGCCGTGACATGCCAGCTCGGACACTGTCCAGCCTTCTGGGGGCCACCTCTCAGCCCCTCCACCAGGGCTGGCCTGGGTGGGTCTGGCCCAGCACTGTGACCCAGGGCCTGGCACACGATCACTAACTGTCCCCTCCCCCCCATTCCTTTCCCACTGATGGAACGGGAGGAGGAAGCCTCTGCCCGGGAGGACCTGGGTGCCCGCAGCCTCTCTCCCCAGAGCCCCCCTGACCCCCTGATTGCTGCTTCCAGGAATGGAGGCGGGGGGCCCCTGCGGCCGGCCCCCTCCCACTGGCCTTGGCTGCTCTGGGCCGCCCCCACCCCCGCTCCCAGACGCGTTCAAACTTTGTCCCCTCCCACCCCTGTGCCTGGCAGCTCCCCTGGCACCGCCCTGGCCAGCAAGCAGCTCCCGCAAGTTATATTTAACGCAGCCCAAGCTGTCGTTCCTCTGCTCCCACTCGCCCCGCTGGTCCCCTGCGCACAGATGCGCCCACACCCGTCCCCCCCCCCCCCCCCCCCCCCCCCCCCCCCCCGTCATCAGCCCCTGGGAAGGGTGCGGAGAGGAGGACCAGAGCCCCCTGCTGGCCCCGGGGTCCCCAGGCCTGTGCCTGTTCACGGTGGCACCCCAGCACCCGGCCGGTGGAGGGCCAGCGTACAGCAGGCGCTCAGCAGGGACCCAACTGGCAGTGCAGAGGGGAGAGAGGTCTCTGGGGGTCCCGTGCCAGCTCTGCCCAGCACGGTGCTGGGGTGCAGAGGAGGGGCCCTGGCTGGGGGCGATGGGGGCGTCGGGGCCGTGAACCGAGACTTCTGCCTTGCATCTGGCCCTGCCCCTTCTTCCTGGGCAGTTATTGGGAAGCCCCACCTCTCGAGGTGTCCGAACGCTAGGCCTGCCCTGGCCAAAGCCGGAGGACACCTGGGGCCTAACCACAGGGCTCTGGGTGGCCTTAGGGGCTTCATAATGGCCACCCCCAGTTTTTTCCCTGGGTACCCCGTTTTATTCAGGTTGGCAGTGCATGCAGCTGAAATGCTGCTGCCCCAACCAGACTGGCATGGGATGAAGTTCCGGCCAGTGAGAGGTCAGCAGAAGTGCCCAACGTGTCTTCAGGGACAGGTCCTCCGAGGGAGGTGACTCACCTGGTGGGACAGCACCTCTGCCCTTGTTATTTCCCTCCCCACGTCTTCCAGGGCAAATATGCATGTGACGGCTGGAGCACAAGCAGCCAGCTTGGGCCGCGAGGCGGTCATGACTGTGGAAGCCAGCACTAGAATGTTCAGCAAGGTGCGCACTGGGTCCCTGGTGATGCCTGGTACCCTGCCTACCAGGACGGCCTCGATGGTGTCACAGGAGAGGGGCGTGCATTTCTCCTTTGTTGAAGCCTCTGTTATCCTGGGTTTTCTCATCTATGACTATGTGGCTCCAGCTAATCCTAAAGGCCAGGCCTCCAAGCTGGCCCCAGAGTCCCCCCAGGAAGGTAGAAGACGATTCCAGCATCCTGAAAGATGCTCCATAGGAAAGCGTCTCCCAGTTTTAGTCAATGCTGGGTCTGCAGCAGGCCCTTCTGTAACATGGGGGGTTGGGGGGGCCGGGAAGCCCTGCCCTGCGGGGGCGGGGGGACACTGGTGACCTTTCTTTAAACCCTTCCCTCCAGAAACACCTAATAACAGCCAGAAAGGCCTTGGGGTTCCTTGACACCTGGTTTGTGGGCATTTAACAGACCCTGTGCTCAGAGGTATGCAGCCCAGTGCCGGGCATGCAGTAAGTGCTCAATAAATGCTTGGGCAGCTCCTGAAGCTGGATGTGGGGCCCATGTCCACCCTGTCAGTAGGGAAGTCACGCCTCCGCCCCACTCCTTCCTGTGTCCGGGTCTCCCTTCTGCCCTGCCCA
>PVJL010010738.1:0-47075 GCA_004026885.1 Lyroderma lyra
CCCGCCCCCCTCGTGTCCCACGGGCCTGGGCGGGCGCCGCCGGAGAGCTGCTTTCTGTCACGTACCACCCCCCGCCCCCCTCGTGTCCCACGGGCCTGGGCGGGCGCCGCCGGAGAGCTGCTTTCTGTCACGTACCACCCCCCGCCCCCCTCGTGTCCCACGGGCCTGGGCGGGCGCCGCCGGAGAGCTGCTTTCTGTCACGTACCGCCGCCCGCCCCCCAGTGCACTGACCCGTGCGAGCACTTGCCAGGAGTGTGCGCGTCACGAGCTGAAGGAATGCGTCCGGCCCCACGCCCGCTGCCCGACAACTATCACTACTCTCACTTTTTAGGGAGCCCTCACCCCCCTCCCCAGAGGTGGGCAGTCAGGTTTCAGGGGCGCCAGGGCACCCTTCCCCTCGGGGAGCCCTTGTCACATCGTAGCCAGGCACAGACCCCGATCAGCCCCTTTGTTAGGGTGTGGGGGTTCGCTATGTATTTTCATGAAAACGCACATTAACCCACAACCCCACGTCGATCATCCCTCTAAAACTCGTGCTCGCCCTCCACGCAGACGTGAATTGAACGAGTGAAGTAAGTACCGCCTCCCGCCGTGCCGTGTAAGTCTACACCGTTGAAAACGCACATTATTCTACCTTAACTTTTAGAAAAGGCACCCGGCCGCTTCTTACTTCTGGGTGTCCTCCTTATTGTCCTCGCGTGGGACGATGGCTGCGGCGGTTGGGAAACAGATTCCCATAAGCATTCTGCATTACTGAGAGTGAATGTGCGTACGGCTCAGTTGTACGTGCTTTACACGTGACCTAGAAATCCGGGAGATACGACTGTCTAGGCAGGGGGCAAAGCAAGTCCGGGGCAGCAATCGGCGGCAAGATACAAGGTCCCGTTCTAAAATGCGGCATCCCCTCCCTTGCCCTTCTGACATCATCTTAAATGGCGTAAAACTTGGCATAACACGTTCACTTTATAAATATTCACTGATTTATAGCACTGTATATGTATATGGAGGTATTTTCTGTAAGTTTATAAATTGTCAACCCTCACTCTAATCTTCATCTTTAGCATTTCACGTCCAAGTTACATAATACAATAATTTACATGGAAATTATCTTCCACAAGTAGCCCGCGGAAAGGAAGAGGGAGGTAAACATACTGAGAATTTTTTCATACGTTGATAAATGCAGAAAAGCATAATGATGTGGGACTGTAGAGGGCTTTCAAGGCCACCTGGAAAGCGATTGGCCATTTTCTAAAAATATGACAAATAACTAAAAAATAAGGTCATATTGCGGGGCTTCTACATAGGGAAAGCCAGAAGAGTTGAGCTTTAGAAAGACTCATGGCCTTGCTGGGGTGGGGGAAGGGCTGAAGGAGAGCGTTTAGGAGATCGTTAGGAACAGCTCAGCTCGGTGCAGTGAGACCTTGATCTAGGAAAACTTACTACTTAAACCAATGGGAGTGCATTTTAAGAATGTATCAAACTACAGTCAATGATCCTGGACTGATTGATTCTAAAAGATGATGAGGGTATATTTGGAAAATCAGTTTGTAGTATGAACTCAGGTTTTAAAAAGAATATTAATACATATAGAAAGTAAAATGGTTCTGATATTTGATGTAAAGGCAATCAATATCTTGCCACCATATTCAAGGCACAAAATGACACATAAAAATCACCTTGTCCCAAACCCTTCCCTTAGCCTTAGTGCCCTAAAAGTGCCATTCACCTAGTCATGGCTGAACATAAATGTCTGCTTCACGTAATAGTAGATGACATTCTCTTCTCACAGAGTGGTGGGTGAGGTGATCAAGTCTACCTCTGATTCTTAAAGCAAATGTTTTATGACATGAACCTGGAAGCCTAGTGGAATATTCAAATTTTACTCTCTCAGATTCTTAAAAGAAAGGGAAAAAATCAGCATCACCCTACATCTCCCACATGCCTATAGATATCTAAAAGTGCTCACTTTAGAATAATGTTCTCTGTGTTAGGCTGGTTCTTAATCCTTAATTCAAAGATCCCCTGCCGGAATTCTTGTGTTGTGGGTGCATAAAGACAGGAAAATGATGATTGTAAATATAGTAAGTTTGCAGATTTCTGAGTTCACATTATATTTAGCATCAATTACAGAATTTTCCTAGCGTACCAAAATGGCCAGTAATAAAGGAGAGGAAAGGGTATCTTCCTACAGACCCAATGCTATCTTTCAGATTCTTAAAGAGCTTGGGCTATAAGATGTTTTAGGCAGTTGTTGGAACAACTTAACATACTGGGTTTTTATTTGGTGGAAACTAAAATGAAAATATGCAATGGAGAATATCCCAAGCACAACCCAACTTGGGTAGAGGATACATTATTCCTTCTTCAACAGAAGAATTCTCCCAAGGGATCAAGCACTTCCATAAGAATAGAACACATCAGGCTGGGAAGGAGACAAGATCACAGCTATTAATGATGGAGAAACTTCAACAGCTGTAGTGACAGAAGTAGTAAAATACACGAATCGTGATTGGTGTGGAATGTAAAGCTACAGCCAATGCCAGATGGAGAGCAGCATCTCACTCTTGTTTCTAGAGACTAGAATGATCACCGAATGCGTGCTGGTTTATCTGTGACACACTTGGGGCTTCCAGAAATTAACTGGCTGTAATTTCGGGAGGGAAAAAGTTTCCACAATTTCGAGGGGCATCAGCAGAGCCGAAGAAGGATCTTTTTACGAGTACTCTAAATCTATCAGATACTTGGGGGTCCTGCTGTTCAGAAAATATATCACATTTTTCCTTAATTAACCTCACTTGTTTGTGCATAGAAATGATTCAAAGGGTGATTATAGGAATTTTTTTAGAGGGGAGCCCCTTCCTCAAAGGTAAGAGCTCTCTTTGAGGACATCAGTTGTGCATCTTACACGACTCTGAAAGCCCAAGACTTAGGTCAGACCCCGTCAAAAAGACCTTTCCATCTAACAGGGTAGCCAGACCCAAAAGTATACACACTAGTCATGTGGAAGTGATGTTGGCTCAAGAGAGGGGAATTAATCTGTCCCTCACCTTTATGGCATTGCATTGGCAATTCTGAAAGGTGCCAGTCACATTCTTTCTGGAATCCAAACCTTTCATCATGGCATCCAGCGACCCTCACCCTGTCTGCCGTAGAGTAGGTTAAACACATAATGTGTCCCTTCATCTTAGTCAACAAATGGAGGAATTAAATGATCTTGAAATTAAGTAGGATTTTTCCCGATCACAGAATGCTTAGCACTTAACAAACTAAATGCTGCTGGGAAATACACCTATCTGTGTGGGCGTGGGCTGTGCCACCCTGTTTGGTCCACCTTCACCCCCTCATACAGTAATGTGGGGTACAGTGGCCACCCACATGGTTGCTAGAATGAAGTGGACTGAGCCGAATTGAATGGCAGAGTTGGTAAATTTAGGAGCAATCTGAATTTCTGTTTGCAGCCTTGCTGACGTGTGTTCCTGGTGTCGCTGGGTGTATGAAATTTAGACAGCAGTCAAAATAGTTTCGGAGGCCTAAAGAGATGTGTGCTTTGGTTTGAAGCCCTCTGGATTTCTAAGCAAATGGCTTTGTTTGGGTAATTGTAAGTGAGGATTTTCTTGAAACACTGGGGACTGTTCAGTTTAATTGTATTGCATCTGCTGCTGACTCTGATTCTTTTTCCCTCCAAAATATTTTTCTCTTTTGCATTGTGTGCCTTGGATAAGGCCAAAGGATTCGCTGCTGCTTTTTGTCTTTCATTAAGTAGGCTATGTTCCCTCTATAACTTGGTTATCTATTTGTTTTCAACGGTAATAATTCTACTGGGCTTTGATTACCAGCTAGACTTATTTAACCCTCAGACTCAACTCATGAGGTCAGAATCATTATAATTCCCATGATACAGAATTGGAAACTAAGATCAGGTTAAGTAACTTTGCCCAGGGTCACACAATTAGTAAATGATAAAATTTGGTTTAAAATTCTAAAGGTCATATTCTTTATCAACACAGTTTTTAAAATCTTTATCACTTCTTTACATTTTCATTATATTTGTCACACTGACTGACCTTATATGATTATCTGAATTTTAATAGATTTATTCTTAAATGTAATTATTTTATTAATTTTATTTTTAAAATAATAATTTAAGAATTTATTTAATTTTAATTTATATCTGCTACTACCGTAGATGTAAGATCAATACTATTTGTCAGAAATAGAAAGATACCATAATATTGATACAATCAAAGGAAAATATGCTTACGAGATACTGATGGCTGTAGGAAGGTTCTGGACTTGACACCATTTTCAAAGTTTAGGTTTATATACAGGTGGTTCAGAAAATGTTAGATGTTAGAGATATTTTGTCATCATTGACATGATCTAATGAAAAGTAAAATATACCTGAAATGGGAACAATCCACTATATGATTTAATATTAATGTTATGTTTATGAGCCGAAAAAACCAAAACAACTCTTCCATCTCTATTCTAAACCATGACCTTTGGTACCACACTTTGGAAAACATGGGAGTTTTGCACCCAACTTTCAGACAGAGCTCAGAAGGGAAACCAGTGATCGGTTGGTTCAAACAGACAACAAGTGAGGGCACCTCCGTTTAGGAAAAGTTGCTAATTCTGCCCTGCCTGTGGCCGGCGTTCTGGTACTACCAGCTGACTTCCAGACACAGCTCCCACTTAAGCTAACAGCAAATAAAATAGACAGGGCAGCGTAAAAACACTTATAGAGCTCACCCATTTCATGAAGAAGTGCAAAAAAAAAAAGTTGCAAGAATCATAAGCTCTCTTGTACTATTTCTTCTAAGTGTCAGATGTGTTTTCCTAGGTAACTTCTATTTGTATGTCTGCTGAGTTTGACCCCCTTTAGTATTACAGAAGTCTATAGGACAGCCTGCAATTTAACATGTCAAGTTGTCTGATAGATAGGAAGATAATATTTCAAATAATTAGTTAAAAATAACATTTTACAAGAAAATGCCCTAAAGGTTTAAACCCTCGCATTTGGTTGAGCGTCTCTGTGTAGGCAAATCACTCGGGGTTCATGTGCTATCATCTAACACAAGGGTCTGTCTTGTCCGGTCAGCAGCCTTCTCTGAGTCACATGATGCGCCCTTGCTTGATTTTCGGATATTTGGAAAGAATTCAAATACCAGATGTGCCCAAGGCTCCTTTACTCTCCATTCTCGTGTGAGCATGATACCCTGCCTGCTCTGAGTTCCAGTCACGCCGCCTGCCAGGCTGCTTTGTTCGTTTTTATTGCCGTGCAACTTCATTTCTTTGGTCTGAAATTCCTGCTACTCCCCTTTTCTTGTAGCGTTGATCGACTGAGTTGTGGCCCCTACCACCTTAGGAAGACAGTCCCTTATGGAATAGATTAAGTCAGGTCTCTGTGTTTTCGTAGTTTTGTACCACCCTACACCTGTCCTCCGTTGGGGACATAAAAATGACTCATATCACCTATTATGCAATAATTAATAGGCTTCTCTAAGGACTGCAAGCCCATAAAAGCAGACCCTGGATTTTTTTAATTTGACTGCCGTATCCCTAATTCCGGGCACAGTGTCTAGAGTGGAGTAGAGGGTGCTCCTTCGGTATTACTAGACGAAAACCAGTGAATGGATGGCGGAGCACTCTCCGGGTCTGATATTTAGGGAAGAAAGAGCATTTTCCAGATCACCGCAGTGGCCTTCACATATCACACATCAGGCATTGAATAAGGCACAGTTCAAAGTGGCAGACTTGGGGACACGGAGGCGAGACGCAGGCAGCCGTGTTGAAGCCGCATTTCGCTGTTTTCTGTTTTCCTACTCTTGTAGGGTGGCACCTGTGCAGTGTCCCTACTAACTAGCATCACCTGGTGGTGACGACGTCAGGGGCGCCTGTGAATCACTGTCTTGATCGGATGACTGTTCAAGATCCTTTTTATCCCCCTTTTAAACATTTTCTTTTCCTTTGCGAATACTCTTGCCTTCTTTCCTCATTCTCTCCTTTGTGGAGCTTGACAATCCGCTTTACGTATTTCCTCTGAATCAGCATGAAGGGTGCTTGCTATCCGTCAGAATCGTTTGGCAAAACAAGACCTTGGTCGTGGCACAGCGGGGAAAGGTTTCAAGGTGACGGCAGGCTGTCGTGGGGGAGCCCGACCCCGAGGCCTGTCACCGCTGTGCCCCTCACCCTGCTCGCCCCTCCTGCACGGCCCCCGCCCCTCACCAAACTGCAGGGCCTCCCATCCCATGCAGGTGAGGAGGGGAGGGGAGCAAGTAGGGGAGTCATAGCAGGTTTGGGGGAGCAGGGGAATGGCGAAGCGAGAGAATCGGTGAGAGCAGCTAGAGGCCATGGGCGGGCAGAGTCTACCCCAACCGTATGCCCCCGGGCCAGTTTTGGCCCCCGCTCTTCCATACCATGCTGGGGTTCCCTCAGTCTGGAATGTCCATGTCACCTGGAATATCCTTAGTGTCCTCCAGGACCCAGCTCAAAATCACCTGCCACCCCCACCCCCAGTAATCAGTCCCGCTCGGATTTGCCATTCTGTTTTGCCATCAGTCCTAACTCGTGAGTACGTGTCCCAGCAGACCGAGTGCCTGAGAGGGAAGTGTCCCGGCTTATTCACATACGTGTTCTCAGCAAGCGTCTGGGCTGGGGCAGGGGCTGAGATTATATTTGTTGAAAGAAAGAAGGCAAGAAAGGAAGAAAAAAAGGAGGGAAGGGAGGGAGGGAGGGAGGGAGGGAGATATTTGTGACATTTCTCTGCGTATGTATATGCCTCTCACAACCACATTGGGCATTAGAAAGTGCCTGAGTTTTAGAGTCACACAGGAGTCTCAATTTCTCTCTTATTGAGCTCTGTTTTGTGAAATTTCTGTAAATATCTAAATCTTGGTTTTCTCATCTGTCAGACATCTAATACATGTATGAAGTAGCCCATTGGGGCCCAGGACATTGTCGGGACTCACCACCTCCTGTCCCCGCGTTTCTCCCACAAGCGTGTGGGCCTGGAATGATGTGTAGACACCTGTGGTTTATGAGTCAGGTGATATAAACTGCATCTGCTTAATGCTTTTATCTCCTTCCCCTAATGTCATCTACTCTCAGCAGTTGTACCCTTACCACTGACAGGACAGCGTTCCCTGAGTATCACCACGTGTATTGGGTGTCTGTCTGGAGGGCTTCAATGGTCCCTTCCAAAGCTGGACGTGACTGAAAGATAAAAGAGGTCCCCTGAACTCTTGAGTAAGAATTGCATGAGAGTCTTCACACAGAAATAGTCAACAGATTCTCTACTTTTGCTTAAAATTTCCCAAACCAGCCCAGTTTCCCCCACTGGTCAAGAGTACTGTTAATCATCTGAAGCTTCCCCACGGCCTCTGGGCTTCAGAAATGGAAGTGTGGGCCCTGGCCGCAGGGCCAGCGTGGCTGGGCAGCTCGCCTCACCCAGTCTCTGATGTCTGCGTCTGCACTGAGGCCCGTGACCTGTCACACCTCCGCCCCACTCACTTTCCTCATCACATCAATGGGGGAAATAACCTTGCCCTTGTGTACTCATGTAAGTACAATATGAATCGCATGGGTCCCAGCACACAGTAAACGTGTCTTCTCTGATCTCATCTCGGATAATATGATCTGAGCCTTGTCCCCGTCATGTGGTCATGAACCCATCTCATCCTGTCCTTCAACTCTTTGAACATCATTTGTCTATAGACATTTAAAGAGGCTAGATAATTTTTTTAAGTATTGGAAAGAAACATACACACTGACATCAAAAGAGCCTGAGAATGATTATAATGAAGCTACTTATTCACCAATTTCATAAAGAACCCAAAATAATTTCTGTCCTTAAGGTCACCAGTGTGGCAACTATAGAAAATGCTGATTAAAACACACACACACACACACACACACACACACACATAAATATTAAGAAACCTACAGCACTCCTAAAAGATGGCAAAGATACCTTGGACAGTAAAACAAGTATTACATGTTGAATATTACCTGTAAAATTGGGTATCTCATTCTCAAAGGGAAATATAACTACCCACGTATCAACTGTGTGACACAGAGGGAGATTACGATTCACTGATGATACCTATTCCAGGCATTCAATGAAGTGTTTCAGTGTAGTACAACTTCCTAAATTCTTGCGAAGACCCTGTAAGATATATATGGTCATACACACTGTAATGATTAGGAAACATGCTTTAATAGGCTAAATATACGAGGGCTGTCTAGAAAAAACCCAGCCATAAATGCTTCTACTTTTCACATTATGTGGTTGGACACTTTCCGGACAGACCTCATATGTCCAGATGCAAAATGATAGGAGATGGCATTGCCAGTTTGTGAACCTGTTTATATATATATATATATATATATATATATATATATATATATACACACACACACACACACACACACACACACACATACATACACACACACACATACATATATGTATGTGCATGTATGTATATGTGTACGTGTGTGTGTATATGTGTATCTATATCTATATAAAGTCCTTTTATATGAAACTTCCCAAATCCAAATTCTTCCCAGATAAATTTAATCTATTGTATCCCTATATTTCCATAGTACATTTTATTCTATTTGTTTTACTATCTAGATAATTATTAATAATCTACCAATAAATGCTACTCTCAATTTCATTAGATCTTCAGCTCTAGGAGGGTAGATTTTAGGTCAAACGTATAAACATGGTATTTTAGGTGAAAATTATGAAACAAAAATTTCCATAGTTTATATTTACTATATCCTACTTAATTTTATATCTTTCATAGACCCTAGAATGATGCCCTATTTAAACAATTATCTAATGCCTACTCTGTGCCAAGTAATCCATCTGACATTGTAAATATTATTTTACTCATCATCATAACTACTTGGCATGTTCTTGCAACAATTTCATGGATAATGATTGTATAGATCACAGTATTTAATTAAACATTTTAAATTAGTTGTAGGTATTTATGGAGTCTATTAGCTTTAGTCTTAGCTCAAATTTATTCAGTTTCTACCACTGAAGCTTGCTAGGTACATACTCATTGAACAAAACTGAACACTATTAATGTGAAACTAAAGGGGGAATTCATGCATTTAAAAATATTTTACACATTTTTACTAAAATCTGAGGCACAAGGGTAAATTCAAAATTTAGTTTTCAATATATAAGTATCAGGTAAAAAATTACCAGTGTTTCTTATCCTTAAAGATAGAAAATCTTGTTTTAACACTGTTTATCTGAACTTTATTCATCTGTGACCTCAGGTGGCTATTAATACATGCCTGTTTGATCAAAATTTAATGAGAATAGGGAGCATAATTCTGCTTTCTGGTCCCACAGTGAAATGTGTGTTTGTTATGCAGGGGACATGGCCATTGTCCCACTCATCTATGGCCACTGTCTGAGCATAGTTCCAGAAGGCTGTTGGAAGGGTTGGAGGAAAGTATCCAGTGAAAGAAGTACCTCCATACTGACGTATCCTAGCCTTCTCCCCATTGCCGCTCCTCACACCAAGTACACCTCCTCAGCAGTTCTCTCTCTCTCTCTCTGTCTCTGTCTCTGTCTCTCTGTCTCTCTGTCTGTCTATCTGTCTGTCTGTCTCTCTCTCTCTCTGTCGCTCTCGTTTCTTTTAAAATTAGGCTGACCAGATGTACCATTTAAAAGGGGACAGAAAACAGTGGTCCTGTCCCGTTTCAAACAGTACCTATGGTCAGCCCACTGACACCTTGAATTTAGCCCCATGAGACGGTGGACTGTACGTACCATTTGAAATGGGACAGGACCATTGTTTTCTGTCCCATTCTGGTCAGCCTATATAAAATATATGTGCTGAGTAGAATCAATTGACAGAGAGAGGAAGACAAGAAGAAGGAAAGAGAGGGAGAGGGGAAAGGAGAAGGAGTTGGGGGAAGGCGGAAAGGGAGGGAGAGAGAGAGAAGAGAGACTGAGTGATTTCAGGATGGAGGAGGATTTGAACTGGTAGACCCTCAAACTGCATTCACCCTCTCTGCCCCTCATCCTAACCCAATGTTGAGTATTCCAACCAGAAGATGATAACCAGCTATGTAAAAATAATATGTGACAAAAGAACTATCAAAATATATGAATACTAAAAATGTGCAGACTGAACACTTTTAGCTCCAATTATGCGGGTATACAAATCAGCAAAAGCAGCTGTTTGGGGGACTGAATTTCATTGACTTCAGATTAGCACAGATTTGAAAAGGCATTCATCGACTGTGACATTGCGTCTGTCTTTTTCATCCCTGAAAGGCCGTTCTGTGAGACACTGTTATGATTCAAATGTCATTCACACTGGAGGAGCAGGGACAAAGCAGGATTTCCAACCGAAGATCTAATTAAGAGAATAATATTTGCTTATTGTCAGTGTCTAATTAGTTTTCCCTGTGTTCATGTTTATAAAGGTGGTTCTGCTATAATTAACAGTTCAACAAGAAGTAGTTATGTAATATGTCCCATTGTAGAAAAATACAGCTAAAAATAAGCTAGGTCTTCCCACTTCTTCCTTTAGACTTGCCGGCACACACAATAGAGGTATCAAAGTGTTGCATTTCACTCATTACTTTTTTCTTCACAAGATGAGGCATACTCTAGTAAGTTCAGTGGCGGAGGGGAGGACTATTATTCTACCCTTCAATAAATCAAACTTCTGCAGCATATAAGCTCATGAATTTGGAGGGTTATAGAAATTTGATGTAGGCTTTCTTGTACTTTAAAAATGATACTTCTCTCTCTCTTTCTGCAAAATGATAATAGAAATAGACTAAGATGAAAATGATGTAGACATGAGTTGCAAATGTATGCAAAAATTCTCCAGTTGTAATGACATTCTGTGTTAATGGGTGAGGGAAATTGAGATCAAAAACAAACAAAAAAAAAGATTTTCTGTACTTACATCTAAAAAGGGAATTTAGATCATGTCAATTTACATCTGTCCTTAAAGAAAACCTGTCAAATTCAGTCAGAAACATGTAAGACCCTGGACATCTGATCCCTGTAAACCCTCAATCCTCTTTGCCATATTTCTTTAATGCCCTAACCCAAAACAGTTTAATAATAGGTGCAGAAGAAGACAATGTTATGTGATGTTACAAATAAGGTATGAAATGACAGTGGCATAACAAAATAGAATTTTATTTTTATTCATGAAGCTGTAAACTGAGGATGTTCCTGATCACTCAGTGATCTTATTTCCTCCACCCAGTGATTGAGGCCACAGGCTGTTCCCAAGCTCTCAGAATTCTCTTCTGAACAAGATAGACAACGGACAAAAAAGTAAATAAATAAAAATGTTAAAATTCTGCCACCGAGGGGACATACATCACTTATGCTCACTTTTTACCAGTAAGAACGAAATCACAAGATGTGTGTCTAGGAATGATGGCTTGTTGCTGAGCAACCTTCTTCCAATGACAATTCCAGATTATGAAAGAGGAAGGACAAATTCTGTTGCAGAACTCACTGTCTTTTCTACAGCATTCCTATTGAACATGCTGCTTCATTACTCTGCCATTTCATTTGGTGAATTTTCACTCAACCTTCAAACTCTATTCAAGCATAATTTCTCTTTACAGTCACGTATGATCTGCTTAGACAAGATAAGAAATTGCCTCTTCCTTACAGCTCTGACATCTGTAAATATTTCTACTAGAGCAGGTAAAATGTTTGTATAGTAGGTAACTATTTAATTGTCTATCTCTTATGGTCATTTCTAGTATCATTTCTACTCACTTCCCCTTTCTCTGAGTTGTTTCTTCCTTCATTGATCCAATTATTGTTTGTTTTGACAAATTCCACATCTGTATCTCTATTGTAAGGCTTTCTTTAGAGCATTGGGCTTGTAAAGTATTAGTCGGAGGAGGGGGCTCAGAGAAACAGAACAATAGGGAATAGATGATAGATAGATAGAGATATATAGGTATAGATAGATTTATTATAAGGTATTGACTAATGCACTTATGGAGGCTGATAAGTCCCACAGTCTGTTCTCTGTGAGCTGGAGACCCAGGAAAACCTTTGGTTTAGTTCCAAGGCCTATGAGCCAGAGGGTGAATGTGTGTTTCAGTCAGGGTCTTAGGGCCTGATACCCAGAAACATCAAGGGCAGAGGTTTGCGGTCCTAGCTCTACGAGTCATGTGGAGTTGAATTTAACCTTCTACTTTTTTGTTCTATTCAACCCTCTATGGGTTTAGTGCTGTCTACCCACGTAGGGAAGCAACCTCTGATTTACTCAGTCCACCCATTCAAATGCTAACCTTTTCCAAGAATGACCCTCACAGACACTCCCAGCCATGATGTTTAACCAGTTCTCTTGGTATCTTTTGGCCCAGTCAAGTTGATACATGCAACTCACCATCACGTATAACAGTACCTACTTGGAGCTATTGAGTGCACTGTTATCTGTTGCTACATCAAACCACCCTGAAACTCAGTGGCATAAACCCCCATTTGAGTGTGCTCAAGGTGTTGTGGGTCAGGACATTAGGAAAAGCAGGAAACGGTGGCCCATCTGTGCTCCACATGAAATGAAGTCTTCAAGTGGGATGACTCCAGTTTCTGGAGATGGCTTGGTTCTGTCAAATGAGTACACATGTTGGAGCCCTCGGTTCTGACCATGAGCTGGATAGGACTTGGCTCTTCTTCCTGTTCCGGTGGTTTGAAGAGTCAAGGGGCTTCCTTACTCACACATTCAGTATGTGCACAGGGACGCCTGGACCGATCTCTTCCTCACCAACATGTTATTTAACTTTGTGAATCTTTCGCTGGGGGTAAAAAGAAGTTTTATTTTAGAACTCACCAAGTCCTTACTCCCTTTACGATTGATTCCTCTCTAAATTATCCACAAAACTCAACAGTCGCTTCTTTAATTCAGCCTTATCTTGTCATATTTTAACACAGTAAGCATAACGAAGCTAATTGCTATATTTTTCATGTTTTGACTACAAAATTTCCAGGCCAGATCCATGAATCCGTCAGGTACTCTTTCTCTGTTTCACATTTCCTCGTGCAAGGCTGTCACCAAACATTCTGCCACTACCTGACAAGTGTCTCTTTCTCCAGCCTCCAGCAGCATTGCCCTCACGGCTCTTCAAGACCTCTTCAGTCATTTCTTCAGGAACTTTCGACTTTCATCTTCCATCCACTCTTTCAGTGTCAGGGCCACGTGCTTGAAATGTGTGTTATGGTGGCTTTTCACTTCCAGATAACCAGTTTTCTTATGGCTTAACTATTGCTGTGTTGCAAAGTACCCCTAATACGATGCATGATTCAACAACTGGTTGGTTATGCTTTTCCTTTGATTAGGAATTTAGGTAGTGTGTGGTGGGGATGCCTTTTCTCTGCCTTGCAATTACTTGAACCCTCAGCTGGGGTGGCTTGATTAGCTGGAGACTGGCTGAGACAGCTTGATAAGAGCCCCAGTCGTCTAATCTTAAAACTTCAGCTCATCCTTTGGTCTCAATTTATATTCCCTCTGACTGGGTAAGGATACTCTCCTATCTCACTGTGTATGCCCTGGTGTTCTCCTAGTATCTTGGACTTCCTTTCCATAGCATCACTCATTTTACTGAAAACAAATAAACAGCTGTTGACATGCTTCTTTATCTTACAAAAATGAAATCTCTGTGAAGGGAGAGAGCATATCATCCTTGGTCACCATTACATCTCCACCAGTAATGCATTGCCTGTTACACGGCAGGTACTCACTAAATGTTTAATGAATTTTGAAACTATCAATTGCTTTTTAGTTCCCGCTGGAAAACAGACAATTATCTCAGTGGCAGTACATCTCAGTAACATAGATATATATTTGCCCAGATCTAAACATACATGGAATTTATCCATGACATAATAAGACAGGTTAGCTAATGGGAAACCCAAGTCGGGATTGAGAGTGGGGAGACGAAGGTTCTAACCAGTAAGACAGCACTCACAATATGATCTAAAAGGCATTGCAAGCCCAGGGAGAATGAATCTCAGTATCGAAAGGTGGGACGAAAATGTTATTGCCAAAAGACAAAAACAGAGAAAACACTGAAGCAAATGGTTCAGTACTTAGGCTGTGGATACACTGTCCCATCTGTTTTCTTGGGGGGAGGATGTTCACAGATGAGACAACTTTGAAGAGTTCTTTAGACTGTCCCCAATTAATTACAGACTGGCTCATTGTCCCAGGTATGGACAGAACTACCAAGTCTGCACATATTATTCTACAATTATGTCCACATGTACATACAAAATTGATTCTCATCCTCATTGTTGTAGTCCATCACTGGGTTGTCTATGGTAACAGTAAATGAAACAAAGGATTACTTGGGAACTGTAGGATTACAGAGGTTTCCTAAATCAGAATGTCTTCATACTTCCTCTCCAAAGCATATAAGTCAACAAGGAGAACAAGTGAAATAACACATCACCTACAACCTGCCACAGAAGGATAATATAGAGAATTGTACAGTCTTTAAGCTATAGGAGCTAAGGAAAGACCCATTAAACCAGTGCATGGAGCTCTCGGACCCACACTAACACAGAGCCAGGAAGAGACTCTCTGAAAGAAGAGAAGGTAGCCCACGACCACCACTGCGGAAGACAGACACCAGCCACCGTACGCGAGGAGTCGGCGGAAAGTGCCATGCCACTAGGGACAATGATGAGAACGTACCTGAAATCTAGTAGGTCATGGCACTTAAAATTGTGAAAATGGGAGAAAGTACATTTTGTAAAGAAAGTACTTTTTTAAGAAAATACATTTCTTAATGATCCGTACCTCATTGTGCTAAAAGGAGGCACTCTTAAGCTATGACACGTACTAAGTCACCCACACTCTTCACTCTGTTAATGTAAAACCACCTATCATTACTTTTCCAGGATAATATAAAACATTTCAAATTTAAAAAAAGATGATTAATCAGGTCTACTATATAAATTTAGTATTAGAAGAAAATCAAACATTACAAAATAGTATTTCAGTTGATGAAGAATTTCTTCCCCAAATTACTCAACTTTAATGCATGAGTGAAGTATACCATGTTTTATCTTGAACTAAATATATTTTAATAAGTCTTCAAAGTAGAAAATAAAACACCAAGTCATAGATTTATAGACTCAAAAAAATGGCCCAAAACAAGAAAGAAGCAAAATAAAAATTGACCTAACTTAAAAAAAATTAAAGACAATGGGAAAATAAAAACTTGTAAGTAAAGAGAAATCACAAACATGCCCCTTTTCCAATAAAATTAACTGAAAATGTTATCAAAGGAATTGAAGAGAGCAATAAAATTAATATAAAGCAACTAGACAGTGATAAATATAAATGATCGCTAAGGATGATCTAGCCTTGAAAAAGAAAAATGAAACTGTTGATGAGAGCCAATATTTAAAATATAATCAAAGAAAATGTTGGGGCTATAAAAACAGACCTGAATATCTATAGTGTTTAGAAGCATACTGTGTACCTGTAACTCTCAACTCTGAGACAAAACATAGCAAAAATATTGGACTCGAAAAATTTTGAGTAGCTGAAGCAACAGTGACCATAAAATTTGCAATTCTAGAACTTATAACTAGAACAAATTTAAGAAGGAAGGGAAAGAAGGTTCAACAGATGACAAGAAAAAAACACAACAACACACAACTCATCCTTTTAGCGTATTTAGGAGCCAGAGGATTCAGCTTACCTAAACTATATAAAGCAAATAAGTATGGCTACTGTCTAACTATGCCAGAAAGTAGGAAGTGCTCAGAGAAAAGTATCTGTTTTTCTATGTCGAAAGGGCACAGGGATCAGCTTGAAGAGGGTACCACTGTCCCAGTCTTGGATAACTTGACACCACCAATAATGATAATGGTGCCATATTATAATTTAGTATCATTCATAATAAATGAGCAAAACTGCACATTGCCTGCAGGGGCGGGTTTTACTGTCCAGACATGGAAGTCTCTCTCTCTCTCTGCTCTCGCACCTCTCAGTGCGTGCTGTGCTGAGACACTCCCTACAGCCTGCGGGGTAGCGATGCCTCACAAAATTGAGGAAATCAGGGACACTCTGTGCCCAGCCGGACAAAAAGATGCCACATCGGTCAAGGTCAAGAAAATGAAGGAAGAAGTGAGGTTTGAAGGTGGATGAGGCAGATGACTTCATACCTTGGTCATCACAAGGAGGAGGCAGAGACCCTGAGGCATCCCTGTCCCCTGGTTTAGCGTGAAAGTGCTCACATGAACCAAGCACTCTGATTTTAACTCTATTAATTTTTTAAAAGTCCTTTAAAAAAAAAAGCAAGCAAAGATGGTAGAGGGGAGAAAATGAAAACAAAACAAAACAAAAGAATAAAAAGAACTTTTGGGAGGGATAAGAATGCCAGTTACTAATTGAATAAAGAATGACCTTTTTAAAAAATAATTAAAAGTCACCACTTTGTAGCTAACAATGTCTTAATAATAATTATTCCAGGCATTGTTATCATATCACTGAATGTTAAATGCTCCAATAAAATTGTTTGGGAAATAGCATATTCACATGTTTCCCAATCTATAACCTCACACCAAAACCCCTCAATATTGGAAACTTCTCAAAGTATAACACCACAGTATAACCCTTCAATTGTGAACAAAAAGGAAAACAAAAATCTTAGAATGGAAAGATTTGACAAACAGCAGTTTAACCATGTGATTTTGTAAAACCAATAATGAGAAAACTTGATATCATTGTCTACATTTTGGGCATTAAAAGCTCTTGCCAAACTTTTGAGCTCTGCTATGAGTGACACATTTTACAAATTATGAAACTGACTTAAAGATTTCAAGAATAAAGAAAACCAAAGTCTCTATTGAGATCTGGAAAGTGAACTTGAGCCTTTCTAGTTACAAAGCTATTATGGGTGGGTCAAGCCTATCTAAAGACTTTGCCAAGGCCCCCATTGGGTCACTTGTCTGCTACTGATCCTCAAAGGACTGTAACTCACATACTTGAAAATCTTGGGGAATGTCATTCCTAATTCACCTAAGTAGCATGAACTTCTATCTGGGCAAGAACTTATAAGAAAATACTACTTAACTAGTAATTAATTACGCCTAGTGGATTTCCCATGTCTCTCCTCTTGGATTCTGAGCTCCCAAAGGGTAGAAGTAGTGGTTTTCTTATATGTCCTTTCTCATCACTGAGTAGAGTTCCTGGCCCCATGAATATACTCAATCACTAGTGATGTGATTTGAATCATATTAATAGACGCCCACCCCTAAATAGGGTTAGGAGACACTAAGCACAGATCAGCTATCTCTTCCCCCAGCCACTTTTTTTTATACTTAATTTTCTCCAAGCTACTTCAATATCAGTTTTTCAGGGTTCTAGTTTAACATACAACTGATTAATGAAGCCCATTCAGATTATAACAACCTCTATTCTAGGTGGTAAGAAATTTTTTATATATATGAATATGTGAGTGTTTTTTTTATCCTTAATAAAATGTAGTTAAGGGGAAATACTGCATTTCCCTATAGTATCTATTAATAGTAATATCATGCATAAACAGTATGCACACTTGCAAATCTCTGGGTCTTATATTTAACTCAAGTTTAAGACTCTAAATCTTAATGATTAAATTATAGAGATATTTAGCTCTGATCTTAGCAACCAGGAAAGAAAGTTAGAGAAGAAAAAGAAAACACATTTGAAGCCCATGTTCTGCAAATGTTTTACATAATTATAGCACCTCAAAGAAATGGATATCACAACTTTAATTTTATAGATGAATAAACAGAGAAAGTGAAAGATTTAGCATTCGCTCTTGAGCCCATGAAAGTAGCTGAAAATTTTAAGTTCAAATTCTCACATAATCCTTTATCTTTCTACCAGTCTATAACATGTTGATAAGGTAGCCATTGTGAACTTGGACTTACAGTCTAGTTCTGATGGAGGACTCTTGTGGAAGACTGGCTCTTATGCAGTCACAAGTACACATTAAGGTACTTAAACTCCTTAAAATGCACAGACAAGGGCTGTCTGGAAAGTGTCCAGCCAGGTAATATTAAAAATAGGGGTATTTATGACTGAATTTTTTGTTGAATAAATGAAATGCATGTGAGCACTCTACTGCTTTTAGATATTAGGCTTGCATATTGTGCTGGAGGGTTTTTCAGGTAGTTTTGTTCTACTTCAGAAAGTCCTAGGCCATGTTCTTCAGCAAATGACCCTGCCTGCTCTCCGCAGCTGGGAGGACCCCCCATAATCACTCTCATCCAAATTGTTGTGATCTTGCATTTGCAACTGCATCTCTAAATGTCTGGGTCACAGTGAGAAGCAGCTGATACAGACAAATTACGAAGATAACCTTTCGCCGACGTTGTTAACATGATTGATAGGAGTCATTACATCAGTTAGAGATCATTATTTTTTTATTGGTAAATGAGGTTTTCCCAACAAGCCACACCAAGCAGGCTGTAACTGAGACTGAGGGACAACCTCCTTCGAGACTGTGGGTGGTCCCTTGTCCAGACATCGGAGCACTTCAGTCATAGTCCTAAAGTGCATGAATCACGGGCAGGCGACAGGACATAAAGCTACAGAACCGTGGTTCTCGGGCTTAAGAGAACAACAGAATCATCTGAAAGCTCCTTAAATCAGACTGCTGGGCCCTACCCCAAGAATTTCTGACACAACGGGTTTGCTGTGGGGAATTTGAATTTGTAACATATCCCCAGTTAATACAGACACTGTTGTTTCTGGAATTACAACTGTGCAAGCCATGTTGTTAGAATAGTATTTGGTACAAACCCTGGAGTCCACCACCTAGGATTCTAACCTTTCTCTTTCCCTGAGGGCTTCAAGTAAGTTTATTAACCACTCTGACCTATCATTTCTTCATCTAAATAGGAGTAAAAATATAAAGAGCTCATCAACAATGGATACTTCTCTACCTCTTCCAGGAACGCTCATGCTTTCCTGTCTCAGAAATGCAATGAGATCTCTCTGAAAATCTGTAGGTTCCATCCCCAATGGCTTTGGCCAGAAAAGTGGTTGAAGGAAGAGACTACCCATAAAACCACCAAACACTGGAACTGACGGGGACTTTATTTTCTAGTCTTAATGTCAACAATGGGAAAATCAAAACTCAGTCAAGTAAGGACCTAGGAGTCCCTCAGACATTCAGTTCTCCTACACAAAGGGTCAGTTGCTGGCTTTGGCCATCCAGTAGGAGTTGTGAATGGGCCAGACTGGGTAGAGGCCAGGAAACATAATTTATTTTCCTCTGTGTTATTAAATCTATGATGCTTTTCTTTCCACCATTTTGTCTGTAGTATAGATGAGCACCTCGTCCCTCACTATCTTGGTGGTCACACATAGACTGTCACCCGTTCTGTTTAAGGAATGCACAGCTTATCCGTCAGGAAGCATAAGGGATAAATCGTACACATACAAAGATTTGCCAAAGCGTCTAAAGCACTCACGGCATTTTCAAAGTCATTTTATGTGACCTTCCTAATCTGACACATGTTAACCCCGATTCTAGCTGCTGAGCCTGATTCTGGCTGTTAATCACTCCTTTGTTCTGTGCGTGAATTCTTTCCCTATGCAACGTGTGTATCCACTCATGTCCCTTCACAAAGCACCATGTGAAAACTTTATTTAAGGGACAATCGTGGGAAACATGAGGCTTTCCCCAAGCATTGAGCATGTTTTCTATTTATGAACAAGGAGAACTCTGTGATCAATCATATGTGCAGTTTCACTTGTGCTGCCAAGAAGATCAGAACCAAATTTGTACATCTTTTACAACTCCATAGGCATCAAGATTTGTTTATATTTTATTCTGTTGTCTCACTTGATCTCCAATCTCTTTTCTAACTTGTCATTTCACCAGGCTTGAGAATTTGCTTAAAACTTGCTACTGTATATATATATTCCATATAAATTATCTACCCAAAATCTTTTATTGAATGCATTATCTTAGACTTGTCTTTAGTCGAAATTCTTCTTTTCATTTTATACATGCAATATTCTATTCTTAAAATAGTCATAAACCAATTGTCTTTGTCAAGATCTCAAGATTTCCTAATGTTCAATTCTATTGGAAAAGTTACAGAATGCTAAAGAGATCCCATATGTAAAACCCACACACTCTAATGGGATGTTATACGAGTGTCATGGCAGCTGGTTTCCTTACAACGATAAGTATCTGAGTGCTAGTGTGTGTGTGTGTGTGTGCGCACGCGTGCGTGTGCGTGTGTGTGTGCTGGGGGGTGGGGGTGGGGGTGGGCTCAGCTAAAGAGGAGAGAGCTGAGTTTCCAGAGTAGTTGATTAAAGCAGCAGACAAACAAGAAAAGTAACAGTTAAGCCTTTAATCACTCCCTGCAGTTCAGTCTAAGCAGGAGGTTGAGCCGGACACAGAGGCTGCGGCCCTGCCGTTGCGTTTCCCACTTGGAGCAGCACTCAAGTGGACAGTCAGTTGAATCAGCATAGACGTGGGTGTTATCTCTGCTCAGGGAGCCCCAGACAAAAGGCTTGTGCTGTTTTCTAAACTTGGGGGCTGGGGAGAGGTGACGTGGGAAGTGCTCAGAGTGGAGGAGCATGGAGCCCAGCAAGGAAAGGAGTTTCAGGACCTCCCCACGAGGGGGCTAGAAATGCAAGCCCCTCATGAGCACAGCCAGTGCAGGTGCTGGGGGTGAGAGCGTGCACACTGACTGCACCGGGTCTGGCAGGCCAGGGCGGTTCTACCCTGTGACAACTGCCAGGTAAAGCCTTTATAATTGAGCACAGGTAAGTTTTCAACCAGGAGCTGTGAGTGTGTGCATGTGTATGTGTCAAAACATCTCTAACATGTTTTACTTACACTAAATGGAAATTCTGGAACAGACTGCGGAACGAGGGTACATTTCCTGATATATTTAAAAAACTAAATTTCAGACTGGTTAAAGAATCATCTGCAAGGGGACCTGAGTTTATTAATTCACTTGTTCATTCACCAGGCATTTATTAGACACCTGCTAAGTACTAGGTTAGTATCAAGTAGTGAGGATATCAAGAGGAAAAAGATAAAGACCTATCACTGAGAAATTTGAAATAGTGTGAGTTCCCACTGCTTCTGAATTGCCAAAAGTAGGGTTTTCTGGCTTCAGAAGTGACATTAAAGAGAAAAGTCATAGATAAGTGTCGTATTTTAGAGAAGTTCTCATGATGTGCTTTATACTGTATGTGTAATACGAGTCCTGCATTATGGCAGAAGGGACAAGGACCCATACAGGTTACTGGTTTTTTGTAAGAAGAGTAATTATATATTGTCTTAGTCTACTCAGGCTGCTATAACAAGAGACCACAGACTGGGTGACCTAAAAACAAACATTCATTTCTCACCGTTCTGGAGACTGGGAATTCCAAGATCACATTAATCCGGCGATGGGCCTCTTCCTGGTTTGGCGTGGAACACCTTGCTGTGTTTTCACACGGCCTTTTCTTGGTGCATACACAGGAAGAGAGAGGAGGGAGAGAGAAATTCTCTTCTCCCGTTTGTAAGGCCACTAAGTTCATCATGAAGGCCCCATTTATTACCTAATTCAACCCTAATTACTTCCCGAAGCCCCTCTCCAAATACTATCACAATGAGGGGGTGGGTAGGACTTCAAAAGAATTTTTGGGGAATCAGTCACTCAACCCACAGCACACACACACACACAGACAGGCACACACACACAGACACGCACACACACACAGACACACACACACACGCACACACACACACACACACGCACACACACACACACACACACGCACACACACACACACACACACACGCACACACACACACACACACACGCACACACACACAGACACAGATAAACGCACACACACGCACACACATACGCGCGCACACACTTGCACAGACATGCACACACATATGCACACACAGAGATACATGCACACACATGCACACACATACGCACAGACACACACACATGCACACACATGTAATTTTATTATATTATTATGTATTTTATATAGCATTAGGTTCTTTTAGACTTTAAGAATCATATTATCTGTAAGGAGTCTCTTCCTATAAACTACGGAAGGAGAAACACCCCAAATATATTGAATGCTTTTCCTGAGCTGAGCATTTTACATACATTATCTTACATAATCTCAGTTCAATCATGATAGAGACCCTGGGCATTAGTAATTACTATTCTCATTTTACAGGGAAGGGAACTCAGACTTAAAGGGGCTAAGTCCTTCAGGTAGTAAATGTGAGTACCAGAATTTGAATCTAATAGTTCTGATGTCAAAGGTTTGCTCCATTACTTCCAAATGCTTTCCTGATTAATCCTTGGTAAAGTTTTGCCTGATGGTTGACAGATTGTTGGGTGACTGCCTGAAGAAGCAACTCATTCAAATGTGATTAGAAATCCATTTATATAATATAAATATAATTTGATTTCTTAGGTAGGTCAAGTATTATATACCTAGTCTCTTTATTTGGGGAGGGGGGTGTCCCATTTGCTTCTAGCTATCATTTTTGAAAAGCAAACTTCAGGAGGTGAGCCGTATTCTTTATCCTACCAGAGCTCTTCTATTGTAGATCCTCTTGTGGCCCAACACCCCTCATGAGGCCTGCAACGTCCACCACATGCCAGGTAGGGCTTGAAAGTGCCCACCTCTTTAAATAGCCCCTTGGAACTCGTGTCCAAAGGCAAATAGGCACTGGCCTCTAGTGAAGTTTAAGCCGTGTTTTTACTGAGAAAGCCCGATGTTCAGAACTTCTCCACGATGGGGATGTCTGATGATGACGGATTATTCTTTATTGCTTTGACAGTCTGATAATGATTTTCCTTTCAACGTATCTGACTGGCCTATAGGAAAAATATCGTTGTCACCCTGTCATTGTAATTTTACCTTATCTTGTGAGAAATAATCATGCTCCTCTTCTGTGTATGCATCAAAATGCCTATAAGATGTTTGACTTTTATATTAAAATGTCTTTTGGACCAATATTTCGAATTATTCTCTTAATTACCATAATGATTGTTGCCATGTCAATTTGATTCTTAACATCAGATTTCAGCCCTGATATCTGGAAGGAATATGGAATAAGTTTTCAAATTTGATATCAGGAAGGAGTGGGGAAAGGAGAGAGATAGCAGCAGTAAAAATGTAAGTGAAGACACATGCATGGCAGCCCTGTGACATGGGAAGAAAAATGTTACAGCCCATAGAGATGAGAAAGGACTCTGGTATAAAAACCTTTATGTTACAGATAAGATTCAATGAGGGACTTGTTGTTAGCAGCACTGTTACATAGAAACAGGGTTAGTTCCCTGGCTCCCAGTCAATATTCTTCCATAAATACTGCATTTCTTTGAAATAGCTGATGAGTCTGTTCATTTCTCCATTGTCCTTCCCACAACAATGCCTCAATCAGTTGCGATAAGTAAGTGGCCTCACATAGCTCGAAGCTGTCCTAGATTCTGCCAGTACATGTGTGTCTACAAATGTGTCTCATGGCGCTTGTTGGGTTTGGTTGGCAGTGGCAGATCGCCTGATGATTGTCCACACTGACACAAAGGATTTCCAGACTCTTCTAACACACTGACTTCTCTCCTCTCACCAGTGAGTGGGGGTTTTCAGCTGAAGTTGAAGAAGAAAATCCTGGGGCAGCTAGAACAGGACATGAACTAGAAACAGATTTCTTTAGTTCTTGCCAGGGGCTGAGTTGTTCTAGAAAATGATATTAAAAAGGAAACAAAATGAATACAAAAAACGCACTGGCCTTCACTATGATGAGCACGTCAACAGCCTGTGGAAGCCTTTATGATTTTTACATGAACATAACTGTTTTTCCATGGAGTTTTACAGTGTATTTTATAGATATGTTGGGAGGAGATTATTATTTGCATTTTTTGAGTTGAGGAAAGCTGTGCCACAGAATTGAGGGGACCTCCTCTTCACTCTTTGCAGCTGCATAGCCAGGTGAGAACAAGAGAATGATGATTGCTCCAAGGATACATTTTAGCCATACCACATGACTCCATGTCCAGCCTCCCCCCAAATTTTACCTCTGCTTTAAAATGAAAATGGGATGGTAATCTAAGTGGAATTGATCTACCCATAAGTGGAATGTTTTAACCTCAGATTTCCTGCCCGTTGGCCGTCGTTGTCATCCCTTATTTATACCCGTCCAGTAGCCATGCCCACTTGTGGGAGGTATCCACCCTCAGGCTTGTAGTCTGAGTGGTGAGTGTGCATCCCGCTGCAGAGGTGGGCATGTGATGCAGACCAGGAAGATCGGAGCATTGTGCTCCCTGTGATTGTTCACGGCGATTAGGTAAGGAATCACTCCATCTCAGCTAAGGGGAGTTCATTAGAATAAACCCGAGGACTCTCTGGAAAACCACAATGAAATTACTACCTTCTCATGCCAAAGCTGGGAGGGTCAAAGGTGTCTTCCAAGGCATTCTGAGAAATCACTCTCACGCCGCGGGAACGAGGCCTGTAAAGAAGGAAGCGCAGTGGTCGAGAAACAGACAGACACAGAGACGGAAAGGGACTTGGATATAATGAGTGATCGAAGCCAGTTTCAACTTTAATAAATGTGTTCAAAGTGAAGAAAGTAAATTTTGTCAGAACTGGAAAGGGTGACATTGTCTTTCTTGCCTCTTATAATTAATAAACTATCGACGAATGTACTTGTCATATTCCTTAAGCAAGTTAATTAGAAAATGTCTCAGTGTCGGTTGTATAAGGCATTGCCCCAAAACTGAAGTCAGTGTCCAATTGCAGTAAAAAGTTATTTCAAAAAAATGCCTTATTTATTTGGCTAATGTTGCTTGCCATTTAGTTCATTTTAGAAGATGTAATTGTATAATGTGCCTGCTTTTATGTTTTCTTCTTTGTTAGTGAAACATGAAACATTTTCTCTCCATTAATCAAACTGCAACATTATCAAAATTTTCACACACATAATGGGAAATTTCTACACATCTCAATAACTATTTTGGACACTTGCAGTTAAGCACATTAAGATGCTTATTAGTGGAGAGTTGTGGAATGAGCCTCAATTAGTGAATTAGACTGTATTCATTACACTTCACCAAATGCTCATTAGCAGATTGTTTGATTTTTTTTTTTTTCCTATCCATGCTAGGGGAAAAGAAAAAAAAAAGAAAGGCTGGGGGAAGCTAGTTTGCCATAGTAGCAATATGGAAATGCAGTCACGTGATAGTCTTTTTACTTCCAGCTTCTTGGAGAAAGAACTCCTGCAGCCTTTATCAGTAATACTTTGTCTGCAGCTAGGCATTAGAAGGATGGGCTAATTCCTCCAGACCACTAGGGAGATCATTTGGTATATTTTTATAAATGTCTTTTACATTAAAAAAAAAAAAAAAGGCATGCCCATTTCCAGGAGAAACAGAACTGACATCGGACAGTTCTGGGTTGAGGAATGCCCCGATGACCTTTTAGGATGCACACCAAGCTAGGATGCTCCCATCCAAATTGCCCTGGCTTGCTGCTTCTCCAAGGGACAGAGTGCCACTGTGATCTGATGGCTCTGAGCCTTTCCAGCTCCCTCCCCATTTTGTCTCTTTGCATCTTTATTTCCATCTTGGTGTCTGATTCTTGATGCTATGTCTGAACACAGTAAGCCAGTAAGCTTATCGCCGCACACCAAAGCAGAGTATCTCAGGCGCCGTGATGATGCATACTCTGCAACTTGGGCGATGACACCAGGAGCCACGCAGGCCTCACCCTGCTCTGACCTGGGGCCTGGGTGGTGAGCCTGCACTGCTGGGCAGAAGGCCACAGACGACTCAGGTTAGACCTGCGCCGGAGAACGCACAGGCCCGTTAGCTTCTTCTCGCCATGGTAGTAATGCGTATTTTTTCTTCCAAGAACAAAAAACAAAACAATAAATCCTTTTAGAAAGTTAAGCTTTTGATGAGGATTGCTGTTAGTATATAAATTTAAAGCAATTTAGTGATATCAGATAAATATGCACATTTTTATTAAATACTATAAATATGAAAAAATGATAGCTGGGTTATTTATATTAGTTCAAAAATTGCAAATCATCTTTAATACCAGATATTATATATATGTTTACTCATATTTAATGTTATAGAAATAAAATTTAAGCATTATTATGAGTACCATATTTAATGCCATAGAAATACAGAACAAAAGAGATTGTAAAAGAAAAATATAAAGAATATAACAATAACATAATGTAAAATGTAATAATGTAGATAATGTTAAATGTATAAAATACACATAATTTTTGGCCTCCAATTTAATTAGAATTGTCTTATAAGCATTTAGCCTTTTAAAAATACAAAAAAAAAAGAGAAAAATTAGGTGACCTTTATAGATTCTTACATGGATAACCAATGTTAAATTTCACAGATAAGTCTGTGATTTATTTTATATAACCTTTCATATTTGCCATTTTGGACATAACGCACAGAAAACTTGATACCTTGCTTTATAGTAACTGAAAATATGAAATGTATCTTTATTGGAAAACAATTTCAGTCGTTTTAACTGCCATTAATATGTATGTGTCACTCATTACTTAGCAAAAGTATCTGGAACTATTTCTGGTGAAGCCCACCACATTTTCTGCTGTATCATGCAACCCCCAGCCCCAGGCCTCAGCCAGTCAGACCCATCGTGAAACCATGACCTGGGGAGGGGACACCTTTACTGGGTGACAGGTAGCGTGACGCATAAGTAGCATGAGGCGTAGGCTGGCATAAAACACGGGAACCAGAGAGAAACTGGTCTGGCCCGTGCGTTCCCCTCAGAAACTTGGACTAAGGGACAGACGGAAGTCGACAGCTGTAGAACCCGGATGTAAAGAGCGTTGCCACGGGCACATCGCTGCCTGCAGGCAGGCTGCATTCACGGAAACCTACAGAGACTTCTCGTGGCGGCGGCAGCAGCATTGCAGCAAGCAGCATTGCAGCCATGACGAGCCGCGGAGAGAGCTTCTCCCCAGACGTGGCCCCGCCCAGGTTCCAGCAAGACTCCCAGGTCAGGTCGCCTCAAGGCGCTGGCTGCCAGGCCTCCGCCGCCTGCCCGCTCCCGGTAGCGCCACACGCAGCAGCCTTGGCCATCAGGAGGGACTCGTACCTGGGATCCCTGTGTCACACTTGAGTAAATGTGAGCACGTCCCTGTCTGGACACAAGAAAAGCCCCGAACAGCAGAATACTAGCGATACGGACTTCGCCGGGTTCATTCATCCTGCAGGAAAGGCCCTGGGCGTCCTGACCCTAAGACGGACTGTGGGCGAGCAGGTGGGTGAATTGACGTCAGTACCAAGCGGACCCCGGTTCCGCTCCCTCCCCTCCGCCGCAGAATTAGCAAGTTAACCTTTCTGGTTCTGCCTGCAGCTTTCCCCTTACCTTTCCGAGAGGGTTCTGAGAAGCAGAGTTGCAGCATGGCTTCCCATCCTCTTATTTTGCTCAAAAGTGTTGGAGTTGCACGCCCCAGTTAAAGCCCCCAAGTGGGGAGACGTGAGTTCCCCGAGGCCCCACGCCAGCAGTGTGCCTATGAATCTGTGGCACATGTTGGCACAGCTTGGCGTTTGCACCCCCCACGCCCGGACCCGCCAGGCAGCCATTTTTAAAAGGTTCAGTACCACTCGCAGCCGTATTCCTCAAAGGAAGCCCAGACAAACTGTTACTGACAGCTGACGCTTGGTATCAGAGAAGCTGTGATCTTCTCCAGCTACCAGCTTACAAGTGAGGCCACAATGCCAATGTAATTTTCCCCATCGTTCGTTCGTTGGGGGTCAAAATACTTTAACATGTTTTTGTTGTTGTTGTGTGGTTTGTTTTGTTTCATTTTGAAATGAATAGCTTCCCCCCAACAGACCTATCATTAGAGTACCATTGTGTTGTTGCCATAGGGTGACGTAAGATCGAAGTACCTATCCTACTGGCATTATGAGATTTACTGTCAAAGAAGGTTTCTCTAGAACAGCGGGGGAATCTGAGAACAAAACCTCATCCCATGCTTGCTGTTTCAGACAGTTAGGTAAAGCTCAGCCTTCGTCTCCATGTGGACCTGTGATGTCAAAGACGGTGTATTAATCATTCAGCATTCAAAAACACTTCTCAATGGGGTGGTGTTGGTTGGAATTTATTTCCAGGGATTTGCAGTCTTTAAGAACTCACTTGTCTTTTTCTCATCCTTCCACCTGTGAATAAACTAGATATTTGAGGAAAGGATTTCATTAACAGAAGTCACATGGGTCTGGAAATTCTGTATTTAAATAGCACTAATTAAATTTCCTTAATCCTACTGAAGCTTTCACTTGTGCAGTGTAGCTGTGTCACACGAAATCCATAAACCTGCTATTTAAATGCCATGCTTCCTTATTATTATTTATTTATATCTAATCTATAGCTGGATTCATCACTGTAGTCTCTGGGTACAAGTATCTTTCAGTTTAATTAAGAAACCCCTTCTCTGTATCATCACTCCCAACTTAACATAGATGACGGAACATAAACACGGAAAACAGTGACGTGTACTCTCGAGAGAGAACAGATACGACCTACCAGCAAGTTAGCAAACTCCTAGGAACCAGGAAAAGACACAGGATGGGAGGCATCTAATTATAGAGTCCGAAAGCTTTTAATTTTTACATTTATTTTAAAGTGTAAAGTAGAACCTCATGGAAGATCCACTCCACTGTGTAACGTGATTTACACATACGCGTACGAATTCTGCAGGCCATTTCGGAGTCCCCACAGGGACCGAAACATACCTCGCTCTCTCACTCTGAGCCGTGTCCTTACGTAGGAGTCAGCTCTGGCCTTTAGCCAAATCCTCTTTGCCGAGAATTAGAGACAGTAGTGCTGAGGTCGAAGAGTAATTACTCTTCTTTCAAGTATGTTGAAACAAAATCAAATAAATACTATTAGGTACTCAGTATCACGGTCACAGAAGGTGCTAAAACAAGGCCCATTTCTTAAGGCATTTCCAGTTTGGGGCTTCATTGAGAATAATAATAATTAATTAAACTGAAAGATACTTGTACCCAGAGACTACAGTATCTGCAGTATCATGACCATTATCATCACTGACTCCATTGATTTATGTCACACATCAGTGCTTTAAAAATTTCCATGTTTGGGATCTCACTTGGCAATAATAGAAAGTTCATGTATTTTTCAAACGTGAGACGAGGGAAATGATACGTGCATTTGCTTGAATTTATACCTAGAACCATGTTTAGGACTCTTCTAGCTTCGTAAAGTCGTCTTTAACTCCTGTTTCCAGTCTCATTTAATTTCACTATTCTGACCCACAAATGGACTCAGTTCTGCTTAAATGGCTTTAATAGTCTGGGTACGAGACGAGCACAGGTCAGATCGGAGAGTCGACACAGTCATTTGTTTCTGGGGCAACATCAATGTCTGTCTGGTTTCCCAAACAGTTTCTATTTCTCATTTCTTGCTAAACTCTGACCCACTGTGACCCTCCACAGCCTCCCCTTTGCAGCGAAGTAGAGAGGAGATGGGATATATGTTGAAACAAGTATTTTTCCTTTTCATGTTTTTCACAGTTGATCTTCGGTTTTCTTTATATCCAGAACGACAACAACAAAGTGCCAATAGACTAAAAAAAGAACATCTGTTTCATGTGTTTTCCATCATAAGGACATTTGAAGTGTGAGATTCTTTCTAAAAGATCAACACTTTAGAAATCTTCCTGACGACACACGGCGCCTGCTTCCAGACCGTGTGTCAGCGCAACACGATTCCCTCGCTCGTCGCATCCAGGAGCGCGTCGGCTGTGAAACACTATGATTTATGTGTGTATTCAACATTTGTTTTGGGAGCCAAACTGACTTCACCCTTAATTTGTTGCGACTAAAATGATCTCAACTTAATGCTCTGTAATTAGCCGTACTTAATTCCATCTAATAATGCGGTAAAACACAAAGCATTTGCCGCACCTTGTTTTGCTGCAGAAATTCTCATCAGTGCCCTTCATTACCTCCTGACATCACGGTGTCGTGGACTTTCACACGTCACTGTGTACAGCATGGCTCATAAAGCCTAATGAGAATAAGTTCATTAAATTAATCCCAATAATTAGCACACTTGCTGCCTGCTTCTCCGATGTCTAATTTGTGACACAAACTTGGCCAGTGTTTTCATCTGTGGAAGCAGAATTGAATCCAAAAAGACTTTCTGAGAGAAGTTGAAGTTCATCTTTATTAGACTGTCTTTGTCAGATATAAGATTTACTAGTGATATATATTAGGAAGGAGACACATGCTGTGACAATGAAAATAATGGAAAATGTTGACCAAGTGAGAGAGTGTCACGATGATGATTTTTCCCCTTGTGGACTGTCGTTAAAGTAGAAAGAAGAAAAATCGTTTTATATTCGTGTCTCAGTAATCTACTCTATGTGAAAGGATTTAAGTCTTTCCAGTCCCAACTACCACCCACCCACTCACTAAATTGCGGGTTCAAATAATTTTCCAAATTGCTCCACTGACCCAAGTCATTTGTTTATACGACCACCATATAGATAGCAGATGATTGGGAGCCCATGTATGCATAAGCCGAGGGTCAGGTTCACCGTTCAGATGACCCTAAAATCATACGGTGTGTTATCTAAACACCCCATTCAAACCTAAAACACAAGTAAAAGGATAGAACAAGACTTAACCCTTTGTATTCTTTACTCTGTGCCTTATTTTAAATCCTTGGGATGTGAAACAGAATTCTGGCATATAGCAGATGCTCAACTAAGTCAGTTGAATAAATTAGAAGGTAAATCAATAGTATTTTTAAATAATGAATTCATTCTAACTACTCCTTTTTAATAGGTGATTTTTTTTCTTTAAATTCTATGTATGCCTTATGTTTTACCATGTTCCAGCACTATACTATGTAAATACTAAGCTGAAAGCGAAAAATATTCAGATCTCTCCTATTCAGCTTCTCCAAAGCCCTCTTCTGAATCACTACTCTTATGGGTCATAATTGTATTTGTGTTTGTTGGCGATCCTAGGGAGCCTCTTCCTCTTCCATTCCCCTACCCCCCCCTTTTTTTTTGTACCCAGGAGGGATCTATATCAGACTTGTACACGTCAGGGAATACTTAGTCAGGCTTTGGCCCAAGGAAGAGCCCTATAATATAAATAAGTAAATATCAAAGGCTAGAACAAAGTACAGACTTAGAGGACAATGCTATATATATTTTAACCACGTTGTACAGATAAAGTTATTGCCTTTGTTTACTTATTTGCTTCTGGTAGTCAGGTTTTGCGTGACTTTTAGGAATTTGAAATTTCTCCAGTGGTCTTTATCTGTATCATTGTTGACTGATTTTGTATAAAAATTAGCTTAAGTCTAGAAATGTATGGGTTTTGTCATTCAACAGACCTCGGTTTGAATCCTGGCTCCTACAAGTGAACTGTGTGACTTGTACTTAACTGTCAGCATCTTAGATGGAAGCAATAAATTGGGGACACTAAGAATACTGACCTCATGAGGTAGTTCTGAAGTTAGGATAGTGGATATTTATGTGAAAGTCCTCAATACATTGTAGCCATTGTTAATACGAGTGTGACTTCTTGCCAATGAATCCTGGTCTGTCTTAAAAGAATGAAAATGAGAAACAAGTCGTGGAGGCACTGTAATCCGATGAGTCATCTAGATTTGACAACTGGAAGGATGGGGTATGTAGAATGCAAACACACGTCACGATGAAAATCCTAGCTTCATATTAGGCATGAAATTAAACCCTAATACTCAGAAAGCCACAGGACTTTATTAGATACAATGTAGACAAAAAGTAGAAACTTATTTAAGTATAATATTTAAGAAAGCTGCTGAGAAAACAAGCTTAAATTCACTCAGAAAACATAGACTGCGTAAAACAAAGGGACATAGTCTGGCTATATAAAATGTGGTCTTCGAAGTCCCTGTCACTTGGATTAATATTCCGTACCTGCACTTAAAAGCCCCCGATGTCTCTTCCAGGGCATAGCAGTAGAATGTGCCTATTCTATTGAAGTATTTGAAAGCAGCAAAAAATGTCTCCAAATAGAAAAACTCTTATTTGGTAAATGAGATTCATTGTTTATTTCTGAAGGAAAATGAATCACTAATTCTCAAAGGTTGAAAACCATAAAATTGTGAGCCAAGTGTTTGCAAATATGTTACCTCATTTTAATCAAACAAAATTCTTCAAACGGGCATAGTGGTTCTCAGCTGTAAAAAATTTTGCCCCACCAGGGACATCTAGCATTTTCTGGAGAGATTTCTGGCTGTCACACTGGGGAGTCCTGCTGACATCTTATGAGTAGAAGCTCAAGATGCTGCTAAACATCCTATGATGAATAGGAGAGGCCCCCACGACCGAGATTTATCCAGCCCAAAATGTCAACATTACTGAGGTTGAGCAACCCTGATCTAGAAGAATCTTCTAAATACTGGCTCATTTGCAATAAAAATATGTTGACCTGTCTCCTGTTTGTACCCTGTGTTTCTGCCCTAGTATTAACCTGGCAATGAAACCGAGACAGTAATTCTCCCTCTGGGTCACCTGTGTGAACTAATGCCCTCCCTCAGGTGGGAATTATTTCTCTGATGACCCAGTCTGTGTTCATGAACAAATAACTAGAAAAGTGATCTAAAATCTGATCATTGTATAATATAGTATCGGTTAGTCTCCTTCAGAATACCAATGAGTCATTAACAATAAAATTTATTTAGTCTTTATTAAGTTTCACAGGCCGTATTTGTCACCTCCTGGCACCTGTGTTGAAGCCGTTGGTGGCCAACGAAAAGGTGGTAGGAGTGGGGGGTAAGCAGATTTCAGCCCTGCCGCTTGGGGAAGGCGGTGTTGGCAGTGTTGGGGACATGCGGAGGCTCCAGCACCTGGAACACTACCCGAAATGGGCATTTCTCCCTCGTGTCACATCTAGTGAGTACTTTCATCACTGTCCTGTCCTTGCATTTCTGTCCATCAGTTTTCAGTGTGCCACCGCTACCCTGACCCAAGGCGTCTTTCTCAGTCCCCGTGTCTGTGACAAGGTGTCGTCTAACTCTGACTGCGAACGGGGTCACCATTTTCTTGCTCCCCTGCCGGGGCTGTCCGCAGTAGGGACATCACCTGGAACTTGCTGGACTCAAGGCTGCCCCGTCGAGGCCTTCGCTGGGCGGAGCCGGTCTGGCACCAGCGTGGCCGTGCGGTTGACACTTCTTCTTCCCCTCCCGGGCTTCATTCAGGGCAGGGGCGTTGGAGTGGTGTGGAAAGATGGCAGACCGGTGTTTGTGACCTGTGCAGGTACTCACGTCACGTGCAGGCGAGAAGGGAAATACTTTCACGTGTTTGAAAGCCCAGATCTGGGGAGCTCCCTGGTGGGGCAGTGGCTAAGGCTTCAGCGCTGTCAGCGCTGCGGCCTGGGTTCGATTCCCAGTCAGGGAGCTGCCCACATACAATAAAAAGAAAAAAAAGCCCAGATCTGTGAGAATACAAAGGAAAATGGGGGGGACTCTTCCAGGAAGCCCCGGAAAGGCAAAGCCGAGGCGAGAGGCTCGGACGCCCACCCGACACAGCAGGGAAGGCGAAGGAGCACGGGTGCAAACGCACAAAACTCACAAAGAGAAGCAAAGGGAGACTGGCAAAATATTCACAACTGTTAGGGGGTGACAAGTGTGCCAGCCAGTTCAGGAAAACACACCGTGGGAGGGAACTGAAAACGCAGGAAGCAGAGCCAGTTCTGCACGGCCTCGGGGATGTGGTGCTGCTGTGAAGGGGGTCACGGCTCCCTCGTTCAGGGCATGAGAGAGCAATTTGGGGGAAACCCGGGCTGGTACTTCCATGAGGAGGGATGGATTGAAGCAGCCCGTCCAGGACGGCCTTGACGGTGCTCCAGCACGAACTCGTGAACTTCCTAAAACACGACGGGGACTGCACGGACCTTCCTTCGTGCCTCGGCTGTCGCTGGCGTCCGTGGCTTTCATGTGGCCCAGGGAAGCCAGAAGGTTGTCAGCCCTGGGCTAGAGGGAGGCAGAAGCAGGCAGCAGGCACACAGACAGTAAGGGAAAAGCAACAACAGAAACGGGAAGCTTTAATTGAGAATGCCTGACAGGAAAAAAGAGAGAAATTTAAAATAAATACAGGACAAATTAGTTTAAAGTAAGTAAATCATTGACTATTTCCATTTTCTTTTTTTTTTTTTTTTTTTTTTTTTTTTTTTTTTTTTTTTGCTTTTTGGTATGTGGGTAGTTCCCTGGCTGGGAATCGAACCCAGGCCGCAGTGCCGACAGCGCCAGCGCCAAAGCCTTAAGCCACTACACCATCAGGGAACTCCCCTATTTCCATTTTCTTAGTGGATGTTTAAAAAGAATGTTTAATGATATCTGCTGACACTGTTGTGAGATCGCTAAGACCAGCTGTGACATTTCCCCAGTATTCTGTCTTTGTTTCAAAACCATTAGCAGACCTTGCTCACAAAGGTATTTGAGACTCACCAGGCCTCTACTCTTCACAGATGGTCAGTGAGGCCAGGAGTGACCGAAGGAAGGGGAAAATACGATGTATCTGTATTTTGGCAAAGACAGACGACATTGATTAAGGTCTTGCAGTTGAACAGAATATGAACAAACATTCTCTGGCTCATTTGGAGTGGATGGAATTAATTCATGAAGGAGAGGGTAGCTATAGGCAAAGTTTCCATGGACAAAGAAGAGAGACAAAATGCAGATTATGGTTTAAAAAAAATTAACTAGTGAATGGGATGTTAACCTCCAACTGGGGAAGTAATTACGTTATAATGGTGATGAGAAAAACTATCAACCAAAGAAATGAACCTGAACTGAAATGTTTCTAAATGGCAAGTAACTTTGGTTACCTTTTTGGTTTGTGTGTGCATCATTTTGTACATGCCACTGTGCTATAAAACCTAAGGAGAGTCTAGAAAGAGAAATTCTGCAGAATTTGGCCTAATAAAACTTTGTCACCAACTTACTTAAACAAGCTTGAAATGGGATTCCATCAGCAGCCAAAATCCCTGCCTTCCACGGTGGTTCAGATCTAAGTCCTTTGCTGAAGGAATCCAAAGATCAAAGGAGATCACTTTGCAATACCTTGTGTGTTGTCTGGCACGCTGCAATTTTTTTGAAGCCTGAATTTTTTTTTCTACCATTCTGATTTAATGCAAGATCACCGTTAGTAATAAATCTGAGAGAAACAAGGAAACCTTTGACACTAAGCCAGCTGAGGAAGTTTCTGGCCTCTGGAACTTGGTGACGCCACAACAGTAGTGATAAAAGAAGTCATGGGTTTCTGTCATGATGAACGGACAGGAAAGACTGAGTGGCAAGGTGTCCTGTAAGACATGCCCAGGAGTACCACTACGTAAGGCAGAGTCCCACACCTTGACGATTTCCTGGAGATCATAAATTACACAAATATTTTGAGTATGCATGTATTTATATTTACTTTCTCAATGCATACAGGCAGCTATGTCCTGTGCCCTTTTGCTTAGATTTATGTTTGAGAACATAAAGTAGAAGGAACTTCCAAACAGGACTGTATTTCTCATTTATGGTTTTGTTTTGAGGAAATTATGCTGGTGTATGCCATACAGTAAGGTGAATGAGGTAATGCTTTTTTTATGGTTTTCTTATCAGGTGACATTGATTAATAAGAATTACGTATGTTCCAGGTGTGCAATTCCACAGGTCATCGTCCACATGCAACACTACGTGCTCACCACCCAGAGTCAGTGCTCCTTGTATCACCTTATATTTGACTCCCACTCCCGCTGCTTTCACCCCTCCCCACTTGCCCTCAGGTAGCCACTGAACTATTGACCGTATCCATGCGTTTTTGTTTCTTTGTTGCTTTCAGTTTTATATTCCACGTATGAGTGAAGTCTTATCATTCTTGGTTTTTTCTGTCTGGCTTAGTTCACTTAGCATGATGTTCTCCAGGTCCATCCATTTTGTGGCAAATGGCAATATTTCATCTTTTCTTATCAGGGAGGACTTCATGAGCCTGACCTCAAAGGCAAGGGAAGTAAAAGCAAAAATAAATAAATGGGGCTATGTCAAACTTAAAAGCTTCTGCACAGCAAAAGAAACCATTAACAAAGCCAACCAAATGGGAAAACTTTCTGCAAACAATGCATCTGATAAGGGACCAATATCTAAAATATATAAAGAACTAGTATGACTCAACAACAACAACAAAAACAACCCAATTAAAAAATAGGCAGACAACCTGAATAGACACACTTCTCCCATGAAGATATCCAAATGGCCAACAGACATGAAAAAGTGCTCATCCTCATTAGCTGTCAGGGAAATGCAAATCAAAACCACCATGAGATCCCACCTCACACCTGTGAGAATGGCTTTTATCAACAAGACAAGGAATAGCACGTGCTGGAGAGGGTGTGGAGAAATAGGAACCCTCACACAGTGCTGGTGGGACTGTACACAGCCTTCATGTATCCCCTGGCCACACATGGGCATAACCTTTCCAACTATCAATATCCTGCATCATAATGGCACATTTGTTACAGTCAATGCACCCACTTTGATACCTCCTTATTCTTTATTAATAAAATACTAGCGTTTTTAAACCCTTTTTTCCTTTGGGTGTATAGCTCTATGAATCTCACCACATGTACAGATTTGTGTAACCATCATCCAAATCCAGACCCAAGGTAGTTCCCAGAGAATCCCTTCCTGTCTTCCCTGCCAGTCACACTTCCCCCTCATCCCTAACCCTTTGACTACCTCTAATTTATTCTCTACCACTGTAGTTTTGCCTTCCCTAGAATGTTAGATAGATGGAATCATAAAGCATGGAACCTTTCGAGACTGGCTTCTTTTACTCATCATATAACCTTTGAGATTTATACAAGTGTTTGCATGCCTCCATCACTTGTCCCACCTTATTGCTGGGTAGTCTTCCATTGCATGGACCTACCACAGTTTGCTTATCTGTTCACCCATCCAAGAACATACGAGATTTTTCTAGATTTGGGCAATGATGAATACAGCTGCTATAAGCATTGGTTTACAAGTTTCTCTGTAAATGGTTTTCATTTTTCTAGGAAGTGTTACGTTTAACCTCACAAGAAACTGCTATTATTTCCTATAGTGGGAAGTCTCATTTTCCATTCTTGACAGCCATAGATGAGAATTTCAGTTGTTATTTCTACATCCTCACTAGCACTTGGTCTTTTTAGTTTTTTGTTGGTGTATTTGTTTTTTTTAACCATTGCAATGAAAAGGTAGTGGTACCTATCACGCTTTTAATTTGTATTTCTTAATGGATAATGACATTGAACATCTTTTCATATGCTTATTTGCCATCTATATGTGTTCTTTACTGAAGTGTCTAAGTTTTTTTTATCCACTTTTATTTTATGTCTGCTTGATGAATTAACTGCTTTATCATTGTGTGATGTGCATCTCTATCTCTTCAATCATTCTCTGATGTTTGATTGCAGCGTTAGCTCCTTTGCATTTAATTATTCATGTGTTTGAATTTAGATTCACTGCTTTGTTATTGTTTTCTGTCTGTTACCTCTGTTTTCCTTTCCCCACCTTCTTAGGTTTTCCTATTCCATAGTATGGATAAGAGGTTTGGGTTTCAGCAAAAGGAAGAGGACTCATTACCCTCCCCCATTATTAACTCTGGGAAGGCAGAAATTTCAGAGAGTAACAGCTTTTGGTGAATTTTCAAAGGCTAAAAGTTAGGTCATTCATGTCACAAAATCAGTAAGATTCCTAGTATTGAAGTTAGCAAAATCCCAAAGAAAACTGCAGCATCAGACAATACGCCTTCTTAGATTAGGAGCACATATAAGTGATGACTTCCGTGGACTAAAGAGTTGAGATTGTTCTTCAGTCTCCTGGACAGGACCCACTGGCCTTCTGAATGGCCCCAGGAAGACGCAGGCATGACTGGGGCTTAATTTCCTGCCAACCAGATGCATTTTCAGTACAGCTGAGTACAGATTAAAATCCATATGCACTACCCTTGCCCACTAAGAAGAAAAGCGATACGACCAAAGCATTTAAGGACAGTGTTATCCTTTTGCCTCTGATCTGCCTGAAAATAATTGTCCTGGCAATAAATTCTATCCCTGGGCTGTCACTATTTGTTAAGGGATATTATTGTACTTTGAAAGCACTAAGCAACTTCCTTAAAGATTTGTTTGTTTGTTCATTTGCTCATTTCCTCTAGGTTAATTCCATTGTTGAATTCAATTGAGAAAAAAGTTACAAAATTTTTAATTTATACCATGGGCTTTGCCAAGCACTGGCGGGTAGATATGGATAGGGTATTTCTATTTTTTTTATAGTATCTATCATCTGAGAAACATATATTCATTCATTATGTTGTTTTACTACTTCATGCAACAAAAAATTGTGATCATCCCAAATGAGCTGAGGTGAAAGTGCAATTAATTCACAGCTCACAGTCAAGGGAGAGTTTGACTTGACCGTCCTTAAAGCACTCCTGCTTCTGGAGGAACGAACAAGGTCACAGCTCTTCGTTCTCCTGTTTCTTGATGCTCCTCTGCTTGGTGATACCTCATTCTCAAACACACTTTTCTCCTCTTAGAAGTCATGGCAGTGTTAACATCATGTGGTACTTTAAATGGCGCCTGATTAAGGAAAAAGAAGAGTCTTTTTCCATAAGTTACTAAGAAAACTCCAATAAATCTAAATTAAGTTAGATAGCCATCTCTGGAATTAAAGGAAATTGAATGAAGAAGAAAGGCATGATTCCCCAATGAAAGAAATGCTTGTCAGCAACTAGGACAAACAAAATGCATTGTAGATGTATTTTAAATGATTACAACCATTATCATGATTAATCCTATAAAATTCCTAAGAGAAATTCCCACCAACCTGTAATAGTATCACCAAAGAAAAGAGCACCCTCAGTATTTCTCAATAATGTGCCCAAATGAATACTGTTTTCAGGAATTACAATTTTATTAATTTTTTCAATTTTATGATAGAGCCAAATATAACCTTAAACATGTAAACTTCATACATTCTGTTCCAACAAGCTAAGCCATAAGACACATCTGCACTTAGTGACAAACACAGTGTTCTTATTTCAGTTTTAGATAGTTACTGTGTTTGCATTATTTATCTGTCATTTTAAAAAGTCTAGGGTGTTCCCTGGTGGTGTAGTGGCTAGGGTTCGGCGCTGTCACCACCTCGGCCTGAGTGCAATTCCCGCTCAGGCAACCAACCAAAAAATCTAAACCAGAGAACTTAGGAGCATGATTAAACTAAAAAGTGCATCAAAGCAGCAACACTTACCCATGATTCACCAGGTGCTATAAATTACTCTTAAGATCCGCCTTCCAAATGTGAGTCTGCATGGCAAGGTGCAGTGCTGAACTATGAGTGAATGTCAGAAGGGCAGTGATTTTTTAATACGTCCGGGGTGGACTGCATTAAGGCCATGGCGTCAGTGGAGACTGTGGAGCCATTGCTTACCACCAGTGTGTCATCATGTCATGATGTCTGTTTCCTAAGGTTAACATGTGAGTTCGTAAGTGGGATGTGTAAAATATTCAGAAGCTCTGAGCTTTTTTTATGTGGTACAAATGGGCTATATTAAGAAACAAGTCTGTTTAGCTCCTTTACACACATCTACAGAACATGGGACACACACACACACAGACGCACGCACGCACGCACTCCAACCAGAAAATAGAGAGAATGTAAGAACAGTACTGTAATAAGTGGATGCTCTAGAATCTATAAAAAGCCAAGAGGATAAAGGGAAACAAATGGCATCTCCTGTTGTGATGAAGGTAATGCGTAAGGGTAATTAATGGTCAGTTATAAAATATTATCTTCCTATGCACACAATATGTTACAGGTACATTTATGAAAGAACAGACTTGGCTGTGGTTTCCCAAAAGTCTGGCCAATGGAGAAATGGGAGAAGGAATTCGAAATAATAGTTGATAATAGTTAAACTATGAAAAGAAATCACTTTTTCCTTGGCATGCTTTTACTTTTAAAGCCTGTTTAGAATATTTGACTTATTTATAAAGTCATGTATTTGTTTTTGTTTACTTGCAAATATTTAAGTACCACTTCTCTGCCAGGACTGCGGTTATTGTAGATCAACACAGACCAAAGTCTGGCCTCATAGAACTTCCCATATAGCACACAAATAAGGTAAAGTTATCTTTGAATCTTAAAGAACACTTCAGATGCCGTTTTTGTAGGAAAGGATGTGAAGGATTCTGAATGATTCAGCCTTAATATTTGTTACTCGTCTGTACCAGAATCCGGCAGAATATGGTCTCTTCTAATTAGTCAGTAATAATTACCTGATGACAATGAATGAGTTTCAATATCTGATTCTGGGGAAGCATTCAGAAATGTCTCAAAAGCTTCTTATAAGTCTGAAACCTAGTGGAAGAGGACAGCTGCGTCATGTCGGTGTATGGTGGCCATTCACGTCCACGCCTGGTATGACCTGAACATCCTAGCCTGTACAGTTACATGACTGCACTTGCTTTTTGCCTGTTGTACAAATGGTTCAATATATGTCTAAACCCCTCATGCTTTGTTAAATTCCAGGACAATAACATAAGTTAATTCTAACTTAAGTAAAAGACCTTGATACATCTTTTAAAAATATATCCTACTTATGTGATTGTATAGGAGGAAGGGAGACTGTTGTGTTTTCACCAGATAGTATACATGTAGCAGTTAATTTCGTCCACTATGCCAGCAACAGTCTCACACTGTGCCTTTGAGCACTGGATGTCGTTCAAAATGTCACACAAGTTCACTTAGCTAGAGAGTTGTTGGGCAAAAATTGGACTCCAGCTTTGACTACCACGTCAGCCTGTGATTCTCCTGCCATACCATTAAGATACTTTGAATTAACAAATAGGGAGATTTACCATGAGCCCCAGGAACTAGACACTCTTAGGACCAACACTATGTCCAAAACGGATCACTCCCTGCTCTTACTAACTCTCTGTTGGTCAAGATCCTGACATTTTTCCTGCTGAGATGCAGCGTAAGCGTATGATATTTTCTTCTCTTTACTGATGACTTTAGACTTGACTGCTATTTTAATGTTATGTTGAAGTACAATATTTATATGGAAAAGTGAACGTTGGACATCAAATGGATGAATCTTCATAAATGTAACACACTTACGTATCCAACACTAAAATTTAGGATCGAAATATTACTAGTCATCATGAAGACCACCTCACGCTCTCTTCCCGCGCTTCCCCCAACCTGGGGAGTAAGCATGTTCTGACTTCCAACAGCACAGGTTAGTTCTTGTTGTTTTAGCTTTGTACTTCATCTCATTGGAATCATATAGCATCTGGGACCTTTTGCTTAGCATTATAATGTCAATCATCATTCATATTGTGTCATTACACAAAATTTGCGCTCATTTTTGTGTTGTATTCATTAGGCGTAGATATCAATTTCTTTAGCCAGTAGAGAGGATGGACATTTTGGTAACTGCCAACTTTTAGCTATTATGAAGTGTTGTTGTGAACTTTCTAGAATATATTTTTAATAAATCTACCTGCACATCTCTACTCTGTGTATACTAAGGAGTAGAAATGCTATATCCCAAAGTGAGCAGATGTTAAATTTCGGTACATACTATAAATTACTTTCTTTGGAAGCCATCTTTGTTATATAAAGATTAGATGTATTTTCCAACCCTTCCTTCTGCTTTGAAGGCAATGCTTTTTTCTAACATTACTGCCTTTCTGTAGTATACAATTCAGTTCCTGCTTGGCCAAATTCATAGTTTTGGCTTTCAGGAAGATTTCAGTCTCATTGCGTACCACACCATTGCGTATCTTGCTGATGTCACTCTGGTTTTATGTGCGTATGAAGAATTTGTCCTTTCTCCCAATAATGGAGAGTATATGGACCACTTTGTATGGCTGAGCAAAAGCAATAACACTGGGAGAAACTTGTTTGATGAATTATGCTTGCTTGGTTTTAAAATAATATCCACTTATTTCCCAGAACCCCTTGCACCTTCTTCTTCGTTGGTAGGCAGCGACCAAGCCTCAGAAGGGAGTATAGCTTGCTAGGTGAACCACAAAATTGCACGCTGGGTTGTGTCCCTACAGACTGAGAAAAACTCTGTAAATATCAACTATTATACTTGGGGCTTCCTGCAATTGAACATGAAAAACTTGCTCTTAAAAGCATGTGGTGAGGGGCAGCTGGTTGAAAGTCACCTTTTATTATGTTCAAGAGAGGCTGTATTGCAGCAGGCAGGTAAAAGCATTGCCAAGTAATTTTAAACCAGTAAGTTGCAAATATACACTAAATTGTACCTTACATTTCTTCTAATTCCTACTTCCCTCTACTCATATTGTAAGAAGTAAAATCAAATACATTTCCATAGCAATCCAGTTATAAATTAAATAAACTTGACAACATAATTTGAATCTATATTTAACTTATAAAGAGATAGGCTGAAGTTATTTATTCAATTAAATATATTTTTGAGGAAGGTAGAGATTAATGACATGTATTCTGTGCCCTCAAATAACTGATAACCTACCTCTGATAAGTTGCAAATTCTGTGTTTACGTACCAAAGACTGTTCAAATTAAAGATGGTATGTAAATACATGTTAGAAGCTTAACAAATGTGTTTTAAATGGGATGCTCTTTCCATATAATTTGCAAAAACCTTTGTATAAAAGTGCAACGAACATTTGTATTTAATAAATATTGCCATTGATTTAAGAGGCAATACATGTGTACCTTGGCTTCTGATGTCAACTATCAGGGTTCTAAATTCAGTCACTTTGTTTAACATCTCTAATTTCACTTTCCTGATCTGTAAATTGGGGATATAATAATTTGCCTACTAGATTGTTTTAAATACTAGGGTAATGCATGCAAGCGGTCTGGTGTAGTACCTTGCACGTAATATTACTACAGCTATTAACAACAACAATAATACTAATAATTAACTATCAAAATATGAAGATGTGCACATAGTAGGCTTTGCAGGAGAAGTAGTACTTGGCACAGAGTATGTGCTACATAAAAGTATGGTATATTATTTGTTATTTGTTTTGCTGTTGCTTCGTCATTATTATTGTTCCTATTATAATTTTTTAATCATAGCAACGATAACTGGTAAGAAGAGACTGTTTCTTGGGCCGTGGAGATTGTCTTTCCTCCATGGAAGTGAGCAGAAAAATAGCACTTACAGCCTGAAGTTTTACACCATTCCTTCTTTCTGTAACCAGGACACTGGCAGGTGTGCCATTGGGGTGACTTTAATTAGATTTATACTCATTTTTTCATGACTGTCTGGTACACTCAATCAAATCAGTTGATAGACAAATTATAATAATAGTGCAAAAAAGGTTTTTCAGTGAATTCCGTGGGCTGCATACAAGGTATTTTACATTAAATATTCTAGCTCTCAACATCAACTTGCAACGTGGACATTATCTTCATTTCTCACACGAGAAGTCAGGGGATTGTGCCAGAGCGGTTGAGAGTAATCCACACTGTAGCATGTACTAATAATTTGTTCCCTGGGTGTCTTGCCCAGGATATACAAGGGCTGTCTGGAAAAAATCCAGTCGTAAATGCCTCTGTTTTCCATATTACATGGCTGGGGGCTTGCCGGACAGCCCTATACTACCATCCGTTTATCTATCCACCAGCTGACATTTGGTTTCCAATTTTTTTTTTGCCAATTATGAATAACTGCTATAAAAACTTAAATGCAGGTCTTTGCGTGAACAGAAGTTTTCTTTTCTCTTGGGTATGCATTTTAATAAGTAAGAAAAAGCCAAACTCAAAAGACGACATGTGATTTAATTTAAATGATATTTTGGAAAAGAAAAACTACAAAGATGTAGGCAGAGCAGGGCATTGGTGCCAGAGCAGGACAGAGGCATTGGCCCCAAAGGGGCAGCACAGCACTGTGGGATGATGACACTTTTATGTATCTTGATTGGATTGTGGTGATGATTAAACCACACCCGGCCTTTCTCAGAACTCAAGATCCAAACAACAAAAGGAGTGAATTTTACTGTGTATAAATTTAAAAATCAAGGAATAAATAAAGATGTTGCCAGAAGACACCCCAACAGGAAATGACAGAGCCAGCAAGTAAACTCAGGAAGACCTGTCTCCATAACCCATTTCCTTCTGCTGCTACTTGTCAAGAGTTAGTACTAAATGAGTCATTACTAGAAGCTTTCTCTGTTTGTTTTATAACTTCTAAAAGGGGAATATTTTATCTTATACATCATCAAATAGAACATGGCTTAATAAAAACACTGTATCTCTATTCCCATTCTATAAACCCAATTTAAGGGGCATCTGGCGTGCTACTTATTTCCAACAGGGAATTGAATAAATTAATGCATTGGGTTTGTTAAGTTTTTTTAGAATCAGAACTTTTTTAACATTTAAAGATATTAATCAAATCTATTCCAGTATTGCCATCTGTTCCCCAAATCTCAATCTCTTTAAGATAGCAATTACAACTCTAATTCTATAATGCTTTTCTCTCCAAGAACACAGGTTGATATATGCACCATCTCTTCTTCTGGTCAATTAATCAATAAGCAAAGCATGCAGAGGCACTTCAAGTAATAATGATGGGGAGTCCCATTAATACTAAAAAAGTTAATGGTCCTTTTCATCAAGCGCTGGTTAATCAGGAAATTATTTTACCCCATAATTGATAACTATTGTTTTATAATCCTTAGAGATTTACTGGCATTAATAGGTTGAAATTCTCCTATTCTGTTGAGCAGCAATTTAGAAACCTAAAAGATAACATAAAACCATGGGATCAGAACGTAGCAACGTCTTCTATTATAAATTGTTTAGCAAATGAACATGCAGATTAGTCCAGGCTCACACGGCTTGCTTGGATATTTAAAACCACTTAAAAATTCAGTACTTACAAATTATCTATAAATACATTCAACTCTCAAAGAACCTGCAATATTAATTGTTGACTGGGTATTCCATCGAGCGTATAAATTATTCAGACAGAAAACTGTGTGCCCTTGTGTGCTGTATTTCCTGAGGATGTAAAACAATAAATTCTAAACCTGAAAGTCACCAAATTTATTTATCTTCTGGAATAAATACTCTTTTTTTTCTCTTCTGCAGTGAACCCAAATGAATGCTGAAAAATAACGTGCACTGAGATTCATTGTTTAAAACAAGGGAAAATTCTTTCCTAACTAGAATTTGAACACTGTGGTTCAAAAATATTCCAAGGGTCTTTTTATCAATGACTTGTGTGTAGATACCAAAATCTTTGAGCATAAACACACTGGAATGAGAAAAAACAAACAAACAAAAAACAATCGTTGTCTTTGGGAGATCTACTCTGGAGAGTATCCTGAGTTTGTAATCAAACCATTTATTCATTCTTTCTAAAGGTCGTTACTGAGCACACACGTATACGTGGAAGGTACTCAAGAGGGTGGGGATGTACCAGCACAGGACAGAAGATGCCCGAGGAAAGAGGAGACTTGAGCAGGCTCTCTCCAAAAAGTACCCGAGGCTCAGAGATGGTCAGTTCAAGACAAGACTGGAAGCCATTTGTCCAGCACTTGTCCAGGACTCTTCCCATTGTCAGTTGCTGCCACAAATAGATTGAATTATTTCATTCTGATGACTGGCAGGTCCCATAAGCGTTGAATATATTTACTGATAATTTCCTAAGAACTGAATTTTTCGGTATAAATAAATGTCCAAACAAACAGTATCAGTCTGGACCAGACTAGAGGGTCATGCTGCCAAGGTGAAGGAAGGGAAGATGTGAAAGCGACACAGTTGACTAAAAATCTCCAGGAGGGTGGTCACACCCTCTCTGGCCACGTAGGCAGTGTTCCGTTACTACGTGAAGAGCTCGGGTCCTTCAACCAGACAACCCTGAATCTGAATCCAAGCTGTGAGATGCGTACGTCGGTGACCTGGAGTAAATTACTCCATACCTACGTTCCATTTTCTTGTCTGTAAAGCAGGATTACAATAATAGTAAGAGTTCAGTGGTTGTTAGCCGTTCCTTCTGTATTGGCCACCGGTAGAATCACTTGGTCAGTAGTTCCCCTTGCCCACAGGAGACACGTCCAAGACCCCCAGTGCATGCCTGAACCAGGTTAGCATTGGCCCTGTGTGCCTACTGTGATTTCTGCCACGTGCATACCTGTCTGAAAGTTTGATTTAGAAATTAGGCACAGTGAGAGATTTTAAAGAAAAGTTTATCACATTTTTATGTTCATTAGAATCATCTCAAAATTTTATTAGCACAAAATTTTATTAACACGGGATTCCCTCGGGGATGTTAATTTTAAAGACTTGAGTTCATCCTATAAATCTCCATTTTCAGCACCTTTTGCCTTCGGGAATTCTGATGTGGGCGTTTCGGATAGACACCTCCAGCTGCAGCCCTGACCTCCCATGCGGTGGGCTGGGAGACGTCGGCTTCCTCACGGCCCTCGCACGGAGCCGCGCTGGCTTGGCCGCCTCTCCCGCTGGGCCCGGCCAGCCTCCACGTCGGACGGCGCCCGGACTTCAGCCGCGGAGCCGTGGCGCGAGCGGGCGGTGCGGGGCCTTGGTGTGGGCGGGCGGTGCGGGCGCCTTGGTGTGGGCGGGCGGTGCGAGGCCGCCGTGTGAGCGGGGCCGCTGCTGACCCCTCACACCTCAGCGTTGGTCCAGCCTCCCCGCGCCCAGCGCCCAGCGGGGAGAGGAGGCAGTGCGCGCCCGAGTGTGACTGTTGAGTCGTACTGGTTCTTCATGTGTGCTGGATGTCTGCAGTAGAACCGAGAGCCTGTGCTTCGGGAGCGGGGAAGGGCGGCTGGAGGCGCGGGGAAGAGAGGAGCCGGGGTCTCGGCGCGGCCGGGAGCGTCCACGCGGCCGGTGTGGACGACGATTCCCGTTCTGTGCGTTGGAACGACTTTCAGCAGGTGACTTAGCTCTGTGAGGCGGCCGCCCCCCATGCTGGCCGTAG
>PVJL010010739.1:0-47247 GCA_004026885.1 Lyroderma lyra
GGGCACTACACCTCTGGACTTTTATTTTATTTTTTTAATTTAAAACATTTGGTTCCCCTTTAACCTGAGGGCTTGACAGAGGCCAGCAAAAAAGAGGCTGTTGCTTCCTGGATGGGGACCGGGACAGAGAAGCTGGCAGGTAAAGGTGGACAGAAGGACGCCGGCCTTGGGAGCACGAGGAGGAAGGGGAAACATCAGGAGCCTTTCTTGGCCGAGCACGGAAGAAGCCATGGGAGTGGCAGCTGTGTGAAGCGGCCAGGTCGCCAGGGGCTGGGCGGGCGCCCCAGGCCCAGCTGGGAACCCCACAGCCCTGGGGGGTGCGTGACTCATGCTGTGCAGCAATGCCTTTTAGTTCCCTATCTTTCTGCTGCCGCTTTTCTCTACCTTCCCTCCCCACCCATCCTTCTGCCCCTTTGGCAGCAGCATTCCAGTTTGTAATTCTTGGTCGTTATCAGTAATGAGGTAGGACTATTGGAGACCCATGCGAGGGAGGAGGGTGAGTGGACACATCTAGGAGAAAAGAAAAAGAAGAGAAGAGAAGAGAAGAGAAAGGGGGCGTGGAGGGAGGGTGGGGCTGGAGCACGGCCCGGGGCGGTGAGCAGGAGGTCCTGGGCAGACCCACGAGGGCAGAACTGCCGGACTCACAGCTTAACAGAAACCAGGACAGGTCGACAGACGTCAGGCAGAGAACCGAGCGAGAAACCTCCCTCAGGCCCTGCGGCCCTGTTGTTTTCCATTGCGTTTCTTGGAAGCATAGAGAGGACAACAAGCGTGCTACTAAGCAGAACCTCTAGCTTCTGTTGCACTTCTGACCTTCTGCCGTGGGCCTCGATGCCCGCCGCCCCGTGCTCCACAAAGGAACTGTGGACACCCGTTGGGGCGCATCCTGAGGGGCCCCTTCTGTGGGGTGGGAAGCTGAGGTGTGGGAGCGACTGTTGGGGAAGTTAGGGCCCCAGCAGGGCTGCGCCTGGGGCCCAGACCTCTGGATTTCTCATCCCATAATGAAAATTTGGAGATGAAATAAAGGGAGAAGAGATTATATTGGTGACAGTGGGCCAGGAAAATACAAACTCGGAAGACCAGATGGAAACCCCTCAGCCGAATAATTCTTGGATGCTGCTTCTAAGGCAGCCCTCCCCGCACTTCCATCAGTGACACTGACCCTGGCATTCTCTCTCTCTCTCTCTCTCTTTCAGGACCTCCTGTAAGTAACTCCAGCCACAGCCTGGTCCCACACATCTGAAAGGCCTTGCTTTCTGCTGGTAACCGGGCCCTGGGTGGGGGGACCGACAGCTGGCTCCGCTGGCTTCTAGGGGAGCCCCTACACCCTCCAGAGAAGTCTGTGCAGTCCCTCCAGAATGCTGACATGGGGAAGAGGACTACCATTTTGCTCTCCACCCACTTCTGCGCCCCTCCAGGGCCAGACAATGGCTGCCCCTGCACAGAAGTTCCCCATTTCAATCTGAAAAGCTGGCTTGCCCCATTGTTAGTTCAACTCCTTTATCCCCAAAGAACTGGAGTCAAAGAAGCATCAGACATTAGAAAGAAGGAAGAGATAATCTCTACTTCGTTGTGGTCCTTGAAAGGTCTCTGCCCATTCAGTCAAACAGGTCAGTGAGCAGCTCTAAGTGTGGACGGCCCCTGAGGATGTGATGTCCACAGCGCCATGTGGGCACCTCCATTCGAGCCCCATCACTTTGGGCACTTGGTTGTTTGGTTATTGCTGTTGTTGTTGTTAAAAGAGCACTGTCAATGGGTTACATTGGGAGACAACTCTAATTTAAGTTTGCACATCAGGCTCCTTGGCCCTAAGGCCCAGGGCGGGGCAGGGAGCCGAGCTATTTGCAGAGAACCTGAGAAGCACCCAAGGAGACTGGCCCCCGCGGTAATGGATCCGGAGAACAGGAGCACGACTTCTCTAGGACAGCATTTGATATCCCAACAAAAGGCCCCGGGGCCGCAGGGGCCGCTGGGGACCGGGGCTGAAAGGGCCCAGCCCTCGGCATCAGATCTTTCTCAAGGTGGCTCACAGAGCCTCGTTTTATTTCTTCCTCAGAGAAGGCGTTTCCACGGCTTTTTCCTCTCGATCTGTACCTGTGAGAGCAGCCCCGTTTGTACTAAGACATTCTGTACTCTTGCGTCTGTGTCCTGAGAGGTACTTTGAACCAGCTCGTGTGAGGGTGCTGCTCAGCTCACTGCCTGCTGAGCTGCGCAGAGCGAGGAAAATCCTGTCGTCCCCAAGAGGGGAGGGGATTAGTCATGGCATGTGTTGGATGTCAGATCTCAATTCCTGTCATCCAGCTTCCAAAATCAACTCTGCCAGAGGAAACTTCGACAGAAGACCTGCTGAAAATGGGTTGCTTTCCTCCTTCTTTCTTGACGAAGCCAAAAAGAGTCCTCACCTTCCCCACTCCTGCAATCTCCCCGCCCCACCCTCCACACACATACACACACACCTCTCCCCACAGCCAGGCCGCTGGGCCAACCCAGAAGCTCAGCCCTGGACCTCTGACTGCCCTCACAAGGATGTAGGATTCTGGTGGCTTCTGCTGGCCTCCCCCCCCCCCCCGGGCCTGTTCCCAGCCACAGTGGGTGCTGCCGCTTCTGGGGGTCAGCAGTGCAGGCGCAAATGAAGGGGGTGGCTCTGGGTCTCCCCCCGCAATCCCTGCCTGTCTGGCCACCACCGGCATGGAGTGAAGGGGAGGAACCCAGGTAGCTTTCCCGCTTTCTCAGCCTGACACTCTGAAGAATCCCGAATCTTCCCGCTGAAACCTCAAGGCGGGATGAGGAGGAAATAGGCAACTGGCCAGGGCAGGAATCACCTCCCAGCCCTGTTCTCTCTGCGTTTGTATAGGGAGAATGTCACTGTGAGGGACAGGGAGATGGCAGCTGGCAGCAACGGCCTGTCTGCTGCCCTCTGTGGGCATCTCAGGGGCCCCGCTGGGGTGGCTCTGTACTCCAGCTGGGAGACCCAGGTTCCTATGGACATAAGGAGGGCTGGTGCCTACAGAACACGGCCATGGAGGATGGCTTTAAGTAGCAGCAGGAATCATTTAAGACTTTAAGTGGGAAAAAGTCTGTGGCCACCACTGCCCTAGCATCTGTGCCCATGGCAGACATTAGTAATCAATTAGGAGGCTTTTGTCACATAGTGCTTTATTCAGTTACTGCCAGTGCACTGAGGTCTGCACTCAAACTGGCAGCTGCTGGTCATGCCTGCACTAGATTTAAGAGAGAATTTCTTAATTATGGGAACTGTGAGACTGAAGCAAATGACAAGGGAAGTAGGGATGTCTTTCTCTGGAGGAGTATAGGAAATGTATGCTGTCGAGCTGCCAGCCCTGGTTGAGGGTGATTCTTACAATGGTCAAGACCCTCCCTTCATTTTGTCCCTAAAATAACAGAGGCTCGGGGGGCACAAGTGATTCCAAGGTCACATGGCCGGCTGGGTAGTGTGGAGCCCTTAGGTAGTACAATACCTTTACCTTTGTAAATTTTACTCTTTCCCCCTTTATTTCAGGGGCCCATTGGAAGACCCGGCATCCCAGTAAGTAGCTTTTATTTCTTCCTCCCTTTGCATCTCTCTCAGAGGCTCTTTCTCAATCCAAGGACTGCTTCTCTCCAGATGTATCTGGGCGAGAGGCCTCTCTCCAGCTTCTCTAACCCACAGCTGAAGGTAGACCTCCTCGGTTCCCTCCGGGGGCCCCAGGCAGGCAGGTGACAGCGTGTAGGCCCCTCCAATGCTGGACCTGACTTCCAGACTGATAGCCTTATAATGGGGGCCTGCAGGGGAAGGCAGCCCATGGGCTCACTGGGTGTCCTCCTGCATGCCAGCTTAGATTAAGACTGCTGTCCCTGCTTTGTCCTATGCCCTCTAGCAAGAGTAAACCTAGAAACTTTATCTTCTCCCTAGTTACCACTTCTGAATGCCAGAGAGGTTGTGCCAAGTTACCATGGGGCTTTGGAATAACAATAGAATAATACTAATAGCCACCTTCTATTGAGACCCCTTACTATGTGCCAGGCACTATGCCGATCACGTTTGATACATTTGATTTGTTCAACAACTCAGTGAAATGGGCATCATTATGCTCGTTTTATAGATGAGGAAAATGAGACTCGGAGAGGCATGACACCTTGTCCGATTGTCCAGCCTTTGCTTGTAGCCCCTTGCAGGCGCATGTTACCTTGCACCATTTCATACTGCCATTTCCTGTGGTCTGTGCTCCACATCTGAGAACTGTCTTGCAAGTCTTTAAAGACATTGCTCTGTGGGGTGCAGCCTGGGGCACCTGTGCATTGAGCACTGGATACTGTGGGCCCTCGGGTGGGGAGGGACTCAGGCAAGATGCTAGAGCCAGCCAGAGGGATGAGGTGAGGTGTGGAGGGTGACCCAGGGCTGGCATCAAGCTGTCCTCTCTCCCTGTGCCAAAGGCCACATCCCCTGGGCTCCAGAACCTCTGTGCATCATCCCACTTACCCCCTTCATTCCTCTTTTGACATAAACTATACTATAACCTCGTGACTAATCCAGCAGCTTCTAGAATTCATGTCCAGCAGTGACTTCTTAATGAAATGCATGTGGGAGAATGTTTAGCCTTGAAAATGGAAACTCTCCCAGTAAGTCCGAGCCCTGGAGCCGAGGAGGATGGGTGAATCGGTCCCGTGAAACCCAAGGAGGGAAGAAATCAGATGACTGAGCGGGAACGTGGGCAGACTGTTTTTTTCTGACAACGTCCACCTTTAAAAAGCATTTGGGGGCAATTCACAGAGCAGGGGCTGCTGCACATAGTTTCCAGTCTCTGGCCATTCCACGCCTGTCCCAAACCCGAACGTTTTATGGCCAAGACTGCAAAGAACATTAGTTTTAAAAAAGAAATGAAAAGAAACCAAAACACACATCCTGCAATATCACTCAAAAGCCCTGGAGTGAGTGAGCCATGGAGATGTCACACCGACGTCCAGTGGGCCTAGTGTCCTCAGCAGAAAGGGCCACTGATCCATCCGTAGGTCATGTTCCTGTGCATGCTTCCATGTGGAGGGACGTGCGAGTGACCCATAAAAAGATGGACTGATGCTGGCCCCTTGTAAAATGCAAAATGTGTGAAGTACAAAAATGGTTGTGAAATTCACTTGCCTGCTGGGCTGACTACCCATAGACGCCGTGTACACAACACTCCCCAGGTGCCAGGCACTGGGAGTAAGCTTTCCAGAGACATTGTCTCATGGCAGCCCCCCAGCAGCCCCACAAGAGAGATTGGGTGCTCAGGGAGGTTAAGGAAACATCCAGGCTTATAACCAATGTGGCTACCCCGCCACACAGCAATGGCTGCTCTCGACAAGGTGTGTGACACAAGAGCCCACTTTCAGGGCCGATTGCTACACTCTGGTGTATCCACATACATCTTGGGATCCTAATTGTCCCTCAAGGCATTTTGCCTCAGTGGGATCAGCAGACACAGTATCACCCCAGAAATGCCCACACCCTTCAGAGGAACCCCTATGCCAAAGACCATCTGATTGTTGGCCTCTGTTGCCTTCTATTCTTCCAGGCTTCTAGCAAACCTCAGGCCCCACCCCAGAAATTTATGATGTCTGCACACATATAATTGCAAAAAAATATTTTCTACTAAAAGAGGGAGGCACAAAACTTAATAAGCAGATTTCCAGAGTGAGATGTAACCCCTGGCTGCAAAACAAAGCGGTTCCCTCTTAGCGCCTGAAACTCATGATGCGGCTGCATCCACATGGCTCGTGGTCCTTCCTGTTGGTACTGGGGGTGGCCGCGAGGAGGGGGCGCGGAGAGGAGCTCTGGCCTCAGCCCTCTCAGACAGAGGGCCTGAGGAGGAGCCAGGGACCATGGGCACTGCTCCGGCTCCAGCGTAGACCTAGGAAACGGACCAATCTGTCACATGGGAGCTACCATTCACCCTGCTCTCTGTGCCCTGAAGTTGAGCATGACCACGAAGTGGCACATTCTGGCTATAGCTGGAATGGATTGTGATGACAGAAATCTAAAGGAGGAAGGGACTTGGGCCACTTATGGCATACATAGGGAAACTGAGGCTTGGGCTAGGAATCGGACTCGTACATTAGTTCTCTTTCCACAGCTCCATGCCTGAGTGTTCAAAAGCAATAGGGGTCGCTGCTTGCCGAACAGGCTGTAGGGGCTGAAAGGGCAAGTTCACCCACATGATGCCTGGGTATTGCCCCAACTGCCCATGCAAACCAGATCTTGGGTGCATGCTAGACCAGCTCTCGCCACATCTAATTGTCTCTGCCTCCTTCACTAGGGGGACAAAGGTGCCATTGGGATGCCTGGACGTGTGGTGAGTTGGTGCATTTCTACCTGCTTGGGTGCCACTGCTTGCTTCTCCACACTGGCTTGTCCTCCAAACCTTGACGTGCTATTGCCTGCCCCAGCCCGAGGACGGAGTCAGACCTCTCCCTTCCCTTGCCCAAGTCAGCTTCAGAAAGGGACAGGCAAGGAAAAAGAAGGAAGTTTTATTCCAGTCCTTTACATCTTATAATATGGCTTTAATCTCCAGAGAGCTGCCAGAATGAAAAAATACAAGAAATTGTATAAATAAATCTCTTTGCTAATCACCTAGTGGTTCACAGGGAGGCCTGTACTCCTCCTGACATTGAGAGGACTCCCACCTACTCCACCCCCAACCTCCCCCGCTCCCCCAGGCTGGCAGCTCACTCCTACAACTATTCCCCAGCAAGAACAGCCAAAGAAAGTGAGAAATGAAGCTCCAGATGCTCTATGGAAACTGTGGAGGAGCCAGCTGTGGAAGCATCTTCTGTAGACAAAGACTAGAAGATGGGGCAGACGGGGCTTGCTGCTGGCAGTGTCTCTGAATCTTCACCGGGAGGTTGGGAGTTAAGACATTTAATGTTTCCTGCTGAAAAATTAAGATAGTGAAAGGGAGATGAGAATGTTTGACAGGGAGAGTAGATCTCAGGAATGGAAAGGCTGACATAGGCCTTGAAGTCCCAGCACCAGGGTTTTTCCTGGTGGCTTCTACCCTCTGAGGGGCTAGAAAGGGCAGGACAGGCTTGGGTTGGCAGCCTGAGGCAGTGATGGTCGCATGCCAGCCTCACCTCCACATGGCCTGAGCCATTTTCCCTGTCTGACCCCTAACTCCCCACCAGCCATCAGCTTTAACCTCCGCCCGGGTTCCCAGGTGCCCCCTGACTCACCATGCCATCCTTCTGTGCCACTTACATGCTTTGCCTTATAAGCTCACCTCCTGGGCTGGTTGGCCTCAGGCCTGGGTACAGCATCCTTGTGCGTGCGAGTTTTCTTGCCTGATGTGAGCCCGGTGCTCAGAGAAAAGACATCCAGACCATAGCTAATGCTTGAGGGTGCCAACGTACGCTGGCGTCGTGCTGAGAGCCCTACATACATCAGCTCACTCGGTCCTCATGTTGCAGGAGGTAGGCACAGTTTCCACCCCCATTTTTCAGGTGAGAAAACTGAGGCACGGATGTTAAGTGTCTTTCCCAAGTTCACATGCTCATCAGTACAATGGGATCTTGGAGGGCTGGTGGAGAATTTGTCTGCCCCAGCCCACACATGGCAAGTCTCTGACAAAGGCTGGTTGAACGTTGTTTCCCTGTTCTACACAGGGAAGGACCCAGTGACAACTTGGGGGACTCAGTGTTTGAAGTCAGCCTGACTCCAGACCTATTCTCTTGACTCTGACTATGCTACTTTCCCTCCCCAACATTGGCATCACAGCTCTAAGGAGGGTCGGGTGCTTAGGGTGAAGCCACAGTACTTAGGTCTAGGACCTGGGACATTTCAGAGATTCAGGACTAGTGTTCCATGTCACAGAGCTCTGAGCTTCCCAGGGCCCACCCAAGGGCTGTCTGTCAAGACGATGGAGGCTGAGAGCCGTGGGCCATTCCACATGAGGCTCTCCCACCACTTATCAGACCACCACACTGTGGAATTCCTCCCTGACCCTGTCTCTCTGCTTCCATTCTCTGACTTCAAACACTGAGTCCCCCAAGTTGTCACTGGGTCCTTCCCTGTGTAGAACAGGGAAACAATGTTCAACCAGCCTTTGTCAGAGACTTGCCATGGGTGGGCCTGGGCCAGACAAATTCTCCACCAGCCCTCCAAGATCCCATTGTACTGATGAGCATGTTGAGACTCAGTCCACCCAGGATTGGGATAGAGTTGGGTTTTGTACCCAAGCTGACTGTCAGACCCCAAACTCTTTGTTCCTAATAGGAGACTCTACCCAATGCAGCCACAAGACTGCAGGGAAGATTACAAAATGCAAAGCAGCCCCTCTAGGCCTGCTGCCCCTGCTCCTCTCCTTGGGCCCTGTGAACATGTCCCCCTAGGAAGTGTCCATCTGCACCTAGTTCTGGCCCATAGTGGTAGGGGCAGCAGGGGGATCCACAGGAGATACCCCCATTTCATTAGACACAAAACCATTTTCAAGCCACTCTGGGACTTCCACGCTGCTTATGCCATTTAAAACATGACAATGGACCCATTTGGCTGCCCGGTAGGAGTTCTGGCATGAGCCCCCTGATAAGGATTGGGGTGGCCAGGTGGTGTGAAATGCCTGAGCTGTTCCTGGGGTTCACCAGCAGCAGCAGCACTGGTTTCTGTGGATGAGGGTGGATTGGGGCTGTCTATCCACTAACCATTATGGTTCCAGGGACCCTTGGTGACTACCCAGTTCTCTCTGCATCCCAGACCCATCCTCCATCTTCCCAGCTGTGTGTGTCCTACCCTCTGTCCCCCATATTCTCCAACCCCCTCCTGCTGTCCTGCCTGGCCAGCCCTAATGACTCCTGGCATGTCTAGCTTGGCAAAGCTTTGTGCTTGGTGCTCAGGTGGACCTTCAAACCAATTAGACTCCACGGAATCTATGTCACAACAGTCCTTGAGAAGGACTCCCCATGCCCATGCCCACCCCAGATGCCCAGCTAGCTGGGGCCATGGCTTCTCAAGACAGATTTTCTGACTTGTGTGGGTTCTCTCTGTCTCTCTGTCTCTGTCTCTCTCTCTCTGTCACACACACACACACACACACACACACACACACACACATACACACACAAGGACAGGGCCCCTTAAGGGTCCTGTCACTGTTCCTCTCAGTTACCTGCAGCTGCTGGCTGGGGCCAGACACGAGGGGGTTGAGGCAATAGCTGCCCACACGCTGTGCTTGCTGGATGCAGGACCGTCCTGTGTCCGCCTCTGTATTTCGTTTCATGTCTTATTTCACAGTGATTTCTTTTGTTTGGTCCTCGTGCCATTAACACGGATTCTCGTGTGTGTGCCTCTCTCATCCTTTCTTTTTTCTCTCCCTCCCTCTCTCTCCTGCACCTCGTGTTGCATGTGGCTGTCCCAGGGAGTAAAGGGCCAACCAGGCGAGAAGGTGAGTCCACACGTTTCCCTCTGCCCTTCCCTCCCAGCCTCTGCTTCCACCCGGTGGACTCTTTGGAGGTGCTCTCAGAGGCCCCAACACAGCCTTCCTGGCATGCGGGCACAGCACAGCTGCCAGCTGGGCCTGCCGTACCCTCTCAGCCTCTCATGTCCCAGTTTGCTAGCAGCTTCCACGCCATCAGGCAGGAGCCTTGGGATTCCTGGGTGCAGGCCCCAGCTTGGCTGGCGAAGTGGGTCTCCCCTGCCTGCTGAGGCTGCCTGTGGCCTCAGGACAGTGCCAGGCTGCAGCACCCTGCCATCCTCCCAGCAGGGCGCAGCCTGGGAGAGCACCACCTCTTGCACCACCCTGTGTTCCACACGCCATTCAGCCTTCTGTTGCCCCTCCCCACCAAATTCCGTCCCAGACTTAGTCCTCTGTGTCACTCTGAAATCAGGACTAGGGCGTTCCAGACGGCTCCAGCCTTCAAGGCTCAGGGCTGCTGGGCCCACACAGCAGGGCGTGTCTTGTCTCACTCCCCATTTTCAGCAGCTCCACATGTGGGGTAAGCTGCTGTTCACCGGTTGCAGGGTGTGCAGCCACGTGGGGGTCTGAGACCTGAGTGGGGCTGGGGCAGGTTGGGGAGGGTCCTGAGCAGCCAGGGTTGAGCTGTACCCCTCCCTCCATCGCACCCGCCCTGTGCTGCCCTCCTGCCCGTCACCGCACTGAACCCTCTTCTCCTGGCTTCAGCCTGGAGTCACACGCCCTCTTCCTGTGGTCCCCACGTGGTATGCTCTTGCTCTGTCTCCTGCTTCCCCGATGCCCTTCTTCATCCTTCCCGATGCCCCATGCGTCCCCTCTGCACCCCTGTCCTCCGACGCCCGCTGTTCCTCCTGCCTCTGGCCGGTGCCGCCCCCACCTTCCCACCCCTGTCCCCCCCTGTCCCTTGCTCCCTCTTCCTCTCTCTCTTTGTCTCTTCTATAGGGGACCCCAGGAGATGCCGGGATGTCCATCATCGGTCCCCGTGGCCCCCCTGTAAGTGGTGTTTGCTTTTTGGGGGGTGGGCAGGATGGATGAGTTAATGAAGAGAGGTTGGGGTGGAGGCAGTGCAAGTGCTGGCCGTGTGTCTAGGTGTGACAGACACCATGTGTGATGTGTCCAGGCCAGGCCTCTTTGTCGCTGTGCATGTTAATGAGCGGCCTGACTACTGCACCTAAATTACAGCCTCCTGGGAGGGTCTGCAAGGGCCCACCCTCCAGCCACAGAACTCCAGCCGCTGCGAGGTGGCCCTGCTGTGCACAGGCAGGAGGGAGAAAGTGCTCGCTCCATCCAGAGTGGGTGCTCCAGCTTCCCAGGGGACAAGCCTTGCTTCCGGAAGCCAATGGAGCAGAAACCCAGAGTCCGGATGCCCCGATTCAACACCCACCCGTGGTCCTAGGGGAGGCCCGGCCCGCCCCTTGCCCTTAAAGGCTCTTTTTGTGCTCAGCCTCAGTCCCTCCACCCAGCGGCCGGGAGCTTGGGAAAATCAGAGAGGACTCCATTCACATATGCTTCCTTAGGGACCAAAAAGGGGGACATGGGTGATGATGCAGGAAGATATTGTGAGCATGGGAAGGAGGATGAGCTGTTTTTCTCAGAGTTTCTGAACCACAGGGCTTCAGTAAAGTCACCAAATTCATGGTGGAAAGGACCTCGGCAATAGTCTAGCACAGCCCTCTCAGAGGGGAAACTGAGGCCCAGAGAGGCGAAGGGGCTTGGCAAGGGTCCCTCACATACAGGCTGGGTCAGGATTGGAACATTGGAGCCCTGGCACCTAAGGCCCCCACCACAGCAGCAGGCCCCCATTTCTGTGCTCTGCTGCATGCTTTTCCTGACCCGCCGTTCCCGATGAGAGGCAAGGGGAGCCGGGGGCTAGCGCCTGGGAGTCTGAGGCTGGCCCAGTGGTTGGATGACGCCCAGCCTGCCCATTCCCCTGCCTTCAATGGAGAGAGCCAGTGGGAAGCAGGAGTCTCTCCTACCCACAGAGAAACAGGACAGAGAGCAAATTGCCAGGGTACAGCCAAGGGAGGGGGCTATGATGAGCTAAGCAGCCAGGGAGGGGCTGTGGTGAGAGCTGGGAGCTGAAAGGCAGAGCCAGTTGGACTGCTTGGAGACTGAGGGAATCGGAGGGAGCTGGGGAGCAGGGCAGGCCTGCCAGGGGCCTGGGCTGTAGGCAGGGTTCTAAGGGTCCTGGCCTGCATAGACCCAGTCTTTTTAGCAAGGTTTCCTCCGGCTCAGTAAGTGCCAATGCTACGGGCTGACAGTTGGTACTTACTCTGTGGCAGGCAGTATCCTGAGACCTTCACATGTAGTTAACCCTCACAAGAGCCCCACAGGTAGGTACTGTTTGCTCCTCTCTTTAATTGATGAGAAAAGTGAGGCCCAGACAGGTCTAGTGGCTTGCCCAGGTCACTCAGACACTGGAGTGTGGTTGCAGTGGCATTGGGTCACTCAGCCAGGCTGTGTGGCTCAGTCTGCACTCTGAACCCCGCTGCTACAGCAGAACACCAGAGTTCTGTGACTCTGGGCTCACATGGCCACAGCCGCTCTGAGGCTAGAAGCCCTTTGTGTCCCCTGAGCCCAGTTGTTCCTGAGGAAGTTGGTCCCCAGTCAGGGGGTGACTGGGAGATGAGAAGTTTACAGGGAAAGACAGACCCCCAGGTTCTGATGGCAAGGACGGAGCCTGGGGCGGGCCTGTTAGGAGGACAGGGAGTAACGCAGAATACAGGTCCCACCCTTTGGCCACCGTCTGTGCTTCGTGGTCTGACCACAGATGTTCCATTGTGTCGAACACACTGGTCCTCTCACACCCTTTTAGCAACACCTTTCAGCAGCATCCCATCCACAGGCCACCTGGAAGTTGTTGAAAAGGCCCTACTTCTGGAGATCGTGCTCGGGACAGTGGTCTGCCTCGGCTTCCCTGGCTTCCAGCCCCATGTCAAAGCCTAATCAGGAACATACCTCCATGCCTGGATTTGATTCCCATGGTGAAAGCACCTTCTGCTCGGGTAACGGCGATGACTGCTGTCACCGGGGCACCTAGTACACCCTCCGTCCTATGCTGCATGCGCCAGTCTCTTTGAGTCCCTCTAACAAAGCCGTGAGGAGGCCCTGCCAGCCCATTTCACAGAGAAGGAACCTGAGAGTGTCATAACTTGCCTGCGGTCACCCAGCTGAAGCTCGGGTTGGGCCAGGCTGGCCTCGTCCAAAGCCAGCATTCTTTCCCCAGTAACCCCTTCCATGTTTTCAGCTCCACTACTTAAAAAGGATATTTACCTAAAGGAGAAAAAATGTCCTCCCTGTGGGTGCCATGTGGTGCTAGGAGAGGTTTTCATGGCGCCAGGAGGCTTGACCAAGCCCAGTGTCTTCCAGCTTTGGCCTTTGTGGGTGACCATCACCAGAAATGCCCGGGGCCACCCCTGCTGAGGCCTCACTAGACACCGGGCGACCCCTTTAGCTCTTTCCCGGCATCCACATGGAGCTGGTGAGAGCAGGGGGCCAGGCAGACAAAGGGACCATTTCTCATTAAAAGGCAGAGGTCAAGTGGGCAAGTTGACGGCCCCGGATGTTGGGGAAGTTGTCGTTTTCCGTTGGCTAGGAAGAGCCCAGCATACATGCTGCTAATGAGAGCCAGCCTTGTTGACCTCAGGGGCCACTGTCTCCTCTCTTGGAATTGCATAAATGGTCCGAGCAAAGGGGGAACCCTCCAGGCACTTTTGAGAAGGATGGTTCACTTTGCAGTGAAGCGAGATGCTGGAGCGGTCACCCCATGAAACTGACGGGGAGGCTGGCTAGTCCAGCAGGAACTGGGAAAGGTCATCTGCCAGGCTAGGAAATGTCCCCCATCCCAAAGGGAGCTCAGTTCCTCCCTGAGCCCTCCAGCTTCTCTACAGAGTCAGGAGGAGCTATCTGAACTTGCAGTCCTCATTCACAAGGAGACACCGCATCAGGTGAATACACCTGTCGAGTGTTTCTTGGCTTATTGATTCCATTAATATTTGTTAGGCACCTACTGCATGCTAGATGCCGGGTAGACAAGGAAAACCTGACCAGCAATCCCACAGTGATTACAATCCAGACAGTGCTCAGCCAGGGGTGGTTAGGAAGCTGTGGGGACATGGAGGGGACACCTGACTTGGGGTAGGGTCAGGCAGGGAAGGCTTCCAGGAGGAAGGGATCACTAAACTGTGACCAAGGATGAGCAGAGGTTACTCAGGTGCTAGGCTGAGGAGGAGCACCAAGCTCCCTGAGGCAGGAGGGGTTCCTGTAAATAACTGAAGAAATGGGGAAGTTCTTTGCTCAAAAGTACTTCAAACAAGGGCGAGGCCGGCGAGGTGAGCCAGGGCCGGATCCGAAGGACCCAGACACAGTGTTCAGGAGCTGGAGCTTTATCCTGAGGGCAGTGGAGAGCCCTGGGGTTGTGTTTAGCTGAGGAGGGACATGATCAGATTTGCAGTTTAAAAAGATCTCCTGATGCTCCCTGCTCCAGTGTGGAGCACATCTCGAAGAGCCTGCAGGTGGGCCTGGCTGGAAGGCATCTGTAATCATCAAGACCTGGAATGGAGCAGTCAGTGGGGCGAGAGGGAGGGCTGGACTGGCGAGATATTTTGGAGGTGGAATCAATGGAATTTAGTGATGACAAAAATGGAAACTGAGGGAGAGAGGAGTTCAAGATGACCTTACCCTTCTGACTTTAGTAACAGAGTGGATGGGGGTGCCCTTCCCTGAGGGGACAAGCAGATTTTGCTGGGGGAGGTGAGTTCATCTGAATGTGATGAATTTCAGATGCCCTTGTAAGGTCCAAGGGGAGCTGTGTGGCCCTCCAGATGAGGCTAGAGGGCGTGGTGTACTGAGCTGGCTCACAGGAGCACGTCACCCACACCCATCCCAACACTGCGTTCAGTGGCATCACAGTAGGAGCTTGAAATTGGCCCTGAAGGGGGAGCGTTTACACCACAGAAACTGGCAAATGCTATACAAAGCAGGGGTCTCCTCTCCACTCTCCCCCATCCCCGCCAGTGGTTAAATACCAGCACAGAGTCTTGTTTGAAAGATAGCACTGACTTGGAGAAGGGAAGGTGAAATGAGCAAGCTCTGGGCCTCTTTCAGGGGTCAGAGAGGAGGGAAGGGAGAGTTTCTGTTAGGCTATTTCCAACCAGAACCTTCTGTCTGATCCTGTTGCTTTACCTTACAAATTGCAGGTAGGAGGAAGGTAGGGAGGCCTGTCCGCTTCAGAACAGCAGGAATGCACTTGGCTCCCTCTCCAGCCTGGCCTTGAGTTAAGGGAAGCGATTTCAGAGAACACTGTAAAGCTTATTTCCCCTGTTCTTGTTTAGAAGGATGTAATATTAACCTATACATTAATCCACAAATCTGTAATTCATAATTTTAATATGATCCTAATCCAAGTGAAATTTTTATGGGGTTGGGAGGCCAGCAAAATAATATTTGATTTCTTTTGGAAAAATAAGCTTGCCAGGGTGTCAGGAAATTTCTGAAAAATAGATTAAGGGGGTTCATGAGGAGAAGCTAATCATTCTACTAGATACCAAAATGTATCATAAAAACAGCAGTTCCAACAACACATAAAATTGAATGGGAGGCCAGAGATCAAGCCAAATGCATCTGGGAAGTTAGTCCACAACAAAGGCTTCATTTCACAATAGAAAGAGAAAAAAAGATGGCTCGAGAAATGATGCTGGGATGACTGGCACACCGTTTGGAAAAAGGAAATACAAAACAAAAAAAGAGCTTTAAAAAAGCTGAACCTCTACATCACTTGTTACATCAGAATAAATTTCAAATGAATAAAATACTTAGATGGGAGTTCCCTGGTGGTGCAGTGGCTTAAGGCTTCGGTGCTGGCGCTGTCAGCGCTGCGGCCTGGGTTCGATTCCCAGCCAGGGAGCTACCCACATACCAAAAAGCAAAATAAATAAATAAATAAATAAATAAAATTCTTAAAAAAACATATTTAGATGTAATTCACAAAAACTTTAAATACAAGTACAAAGCATAAGCAAACATTTTAATAATTTTTAACTGGGGAAAGCCCTTCAAAACACGACATAAAACCCAGAAGCCACAGGAAAAGATGGCTAAGTTTGTCAACATAAATGTGAAACTTCCATATGGCAAAAAATATGTCATAAAAAAGACAAATGCCAAATTGGAAAGAATATTTGCAACACATACGATTATCAGCGAGTTCCTGTGCTTGACAAAGATCTTTAATCAAATCGGTAGGAAAAGGCCAAGAGATGAGTAGCAAATATTAGGCTGTTCACAAATAAATGGGACTGGCAATAAACATCAGAAGAGATGTCTAACCTCAGCATAGGATTGGAGAGATGTAAATTACAGTCCAGTTCCAAGTCTCTCCAAGTGCCTTGCCCAGGCCCAACCTCTCCAGGAAGTGGAATCCCATTTCCATTTGGTCAATGACAACATTTTCCCCAAGATCCCTGAAAAAGCCTTGGTTAGCCCTGGATTTGGCTCTGGGTTGAAGAGATGCATCCTGCTACCGGGGCAGGCTCTGTAATTAGCAAACCGTGTGATTATCCTGCCACGTAAACATTAGCTGGAGTGGGGCTTGAAGATGCTTCTTGGAATCCTCTCCTCCTGGCCTTTCCTTCAGGCCTCTCATCATTCAGAACCGAAAGTTTACACTGGGAGGTTTCAGAGGTTACAGTGCATGGTTTCCAGGTTTTCTCCTTGGTGCTATTCTTAGCATCACTTATCGTTTAGAGGAGAGAAACCCAGGGCTCTTCTGATATGCAGAGCTGTCTGGAAAGTATCCAGCCATGTAGTATTAAAAATAGAGGCATTTATGGCTGGACTTTTTCTGGACAGCCCTCATGTAAGTGGCATGTCCTCCCTCTCGCCGCCCCTTTGGGTGCCTGCCAGCAGCCTATCCTGAGCCTGCAGCATACTCCGGCTCACTCCCCTCCTGACCAGTACACCCACCCTGACAGCAGGGTCCCCATCCCACCCAGCCATGACCCCTGAGCAGAGGCCTCTGGGCACTCATGTCCACAGCTTCAAGGAGAACCCAAGCAGCCTGGAGATGGATCCAGAGAAATCTTCCTCTAGATAGGGTCTGATCCTGAAACAACTACTGGGCAAGGACAAACCTCTATGAATTCTAAGACGTATTGGGCCTGAAAGCAGGCCTGCTTTGTACTGGTGCCCCTAGGTTCCGTTCAATGCAACCAACCTCCGATGAGGTCAGCTACCATTCCAGAAGGCTTCACAAACATAATTGAATGTAATTACTTCAGTGACCCTGTGTGGTTATACTGTTACCCTCATCCTCTAGATGAGGTTGTGAGGCACAGAGAGGTCAAGCAACTTGCTCAGAGTCACACAGCTATCATTGGTGGAGGCAGCCAGGCTCAAAAGCCCACACCTGGGAAGAGATTGTGGCCATTTCATTCAAGGAGGGATTCCAAGATGAGAGCTAAACAGCCGAGAGCTGAAAGATGTGTCTCTGGGGAAAGGCAGGTAGGCCAGCGTGCATGAGCAAACAGGAGGTGGCAAGGTGACATTGAGGATGATCCTGAGTAGCGTCTGAGTAGAAGAGAGCCCTGGCTGGTTCTTGCAAAGGGGAGTGACGGGACTCATGCTGCTTAACTCTCTGTTACCCTTGACCTCCTGCTCAGCCCTGGGTCTGCACAGCTTCGTGCTGCTTCTGTAACCTGTGCACATCTCTTTTGTCCTGATTCTTGACCATAAACCACTGGGCTGTGACCAGCAAACCTACTTCTAGTGTCCAACAGGCATGCCTACCTACATGGCCCTCTGCACCTCCAGCAAAATGGTCATGAATTGATCTGTACCCCACAAACGTGGGGGAATCCGGAGATGTCCTAACTAGGAGAGGCCTTCTGGTCAGAGTGAGAGGAAAGGGAGCAAGCAGACCTATTCTGTCCTGAAAACACACATCTGAAGGTCAAGTTTTGATACCCACTGATATCCAAACGATCCTCAGATAACGGGCCATGAGCAATGACTGTAAATAAAAGGTACTTAGAAAACCGCAGGTCAGGAGTTCAGTGTGCAGTGGGGCGAGTCCCCGAAGGCCTCGCTCTCCAAACCCTGTTTACATGCCAAGGTTCAGCGTGTCCACAGCAGTGAGGCCTTCTCTGGGGAGGGCTGCTTCCCTGGAACACCCAAAGGATGCTGGCCTCCTTTCCCCTTCCCACCCCCAGCCCCTGGAAGGGCGATCCTATGATGTTCCCCTTCCATCTTTCTCTCTCCCAGCGAGCTCACCATAGTGTCTCCCCCAGGTGACCACAGAGGAGTGGGCGGGAGACCACAGCGCCTCTGGGAACAAAGGTGAGCCAGCGGGCTGAGGATGCTTCATCTCCTCACCATCTCTCTCCTCTTCCTCCTTTGCAGGGTCAGCCGGGCACTCGAGGCTTTCCTGGATTTCCGGTAAGTGTGGAGGGCTGCGGTTAGCTGTGTCGCGGGTGCCCCCTGGCCTGGCTGGGTTAAACTTCACCCGGGGCCAGCCCAGACACTGCTCCTGCCCTGCCAAACCCCAGTGGACAAGGACCCTTTCCCACAGCCTTTCATGGAGCGCCACTGAGGAGAGGAGCTTGGCACTTGGCTCATAGTAGAAGTGGGAACAGGGAAATTAATATGGAAATAAAGGGGCCTAGGACCGGAAGGGGCGAGTGAAGTCACAGGCTGGCAATCCCCAGCAGAACCCTGGAATGTGGGACAGCTGATGCACTGCAGGGCCACAACCTCCAACCTGGCTTTGAGAGGAGACCCTCCTGGAGGAGGCAGTGAGGTGGCTGGATGTCCTTTGGCCCCTTCCTCGGAGGCCCAAGACAGGTCCTAAGAGGGAGGTCCGAGGAGCAGCTAGTTCCCCTCTTCCACAGGCCTCAGCGCTGGTCAGGCCTGACTTTCTAGGAACACGTGGTCCGCTCTGCACCAGGGTGAGGCAGAGGTCTGAATAGCAATGGTGACAGCCCCCACTCGGGCTTCCTCGTGCAGGACCGGCAGACAGCATCTCACTCACGCCTCACCAGCACCCTTTGTAGGTCTATTATTCTCATCCCCCCTTTAGGATGGGAAACTGAGGCTTAGGCTTACCCGTGGTCACATAACCAGTAAGTGGTCAAGCAGAGACTTCAAACCTTGCCCACTGCCCCAGGCTACCTCTTCAGCAGGAGACCTGGGATGTCCAGTCTTTACGTCTGTCCTCTTTCTGCTTTCAGGGTCCCATTGGGCTAGATGGCAAACCGGTGAGTAGACCCTCTCGGGCTGCAGGTTCCTCCCCCTTACATGGTCCAAGTCACTGACCCAGGGTCTCACAGTCCTGCAAGACCCCAACTCCCGGGAGAAGCCTCAGATAAATGCATGGTCCTGGGGCAGAAAGGCATTGCCAGTGGGGAGGAGGGGCCATTTGAATGAGTTGTCCCTGACCTTAGGGTCCTCCCCAGGGCACAAATCCATGACCTCCAAGCTGGACTCTCAGCTTCCGGAGCTGAGTAGGGAGACAGGCAGGAGGCAGCAGGGGGAGAAGAGGGTGGAGGGCTCAACAGCTAATTCTGGAAGAAGCCTGGGCGCTCGTCATACTCTTGCTCCCCAGCACTGCCGAGGTGCTTTCTGTGGCCCCCATTCTCCCAGGGGCTCCTATCCCGATCCACATGGAGGCTGCTTCCTCGCCCTTTCTTTGTTCATTTCCACCCTTTTGACTTGGTACCAGACACAAACATTCATGGGGGAAAGGAGACCCTTCCCCAGTCTTAGAAAGAAGTGAGCTGGGGGAGAGCTCAACCCTCCAATGCCCTCAGAGGTGCCCCCCACAAGTGGGTGCCGAGCGCAGCCCCACTGAGCAGCTGGCATCCTCTCAGATGAGGGGTCTGGCCACTGCCTGGTCACTCTGCCCTGTAGGCCAGAACTCAGCGCAGCGAAGGGACCCTGGGGGTCACATCCACTCATCTCAGGACCTGGTGACGGAGGGAGGAGCCACGTGTGGCAGGGCAGGGGTCTTTGGGTTGCCAACAATGTGCACTCATGTTCTCCTTTCAGGGCCACCCCGGACCAAAAGGGGAGATGGTAAGACACCAGCTTTCCTATCTTCCTTCTGAGGGGCAGGGGACTGGCCTGGCCCCCCTGGGCCACAGCCACACACTGCCCAGCAAAGGGGATCAACAAGGACAGCAGGAGTAGCTGCCCCCATGGTCACTTCTCAGCTGTATACAACGCACCCCCTTAGGTCAGGGCTGGGCAAGGTGTTAATCACGGTCCACCGGTGGACCACCAAAGCAATTTGGGGGTAACTACTTGAAAAATGAAATAAATAGCTAGTGGAGAAATAGCCCTTGCCCTGAAAAAGTCTGCCTAGGCCTGCTTTAGGTCCTCACATCAATGCAGGGAGGTGAGGCAGGCTGGGGGCTTCTCCACACGAGAAATGAGGGAAGGGAGGTCCAGAGAGACCCCACGCTTGGCCCGTGTCACACAGAGCTAGAGGCCAGCACTCCCTGGGGGATGAGCTTCCATTCAGCATTCATGCTGGGGGCACAGGGAGCACCTCCAGCTCTCCCGTCCTTGGCCTGGTTTCCTCCCACCAGCCTTGCTCTGGGTGGCCCCAGGACTCCAGGCGCTCCCACCCCACTGGGCACAAAGCAGCCTTGGAGAAGCAGACGTGGGCCCCACCTTCCTCCTGGCCCCTTCCACCTCTGCAGGAGGTGAAACGTAAAGGAATTTCCTGTCTCTACAGTCTCCCTCCGGCCACTCCTTCTAGAAGGGAACAGCCTGCCCTTGTCAGGGGCCATCCACTCCAAGGGCGGGGCCAGCTCTTAGGGGGACAGTTGGGACATTAAGAGCAGATGGGCCAGCTCTGGCTGGGATGCTGCCCTACTCCCAGTAACCCAGCTGCGTTGTGAGAAGTCACCTCCTGAGGACAGGCCTGGGATTTGTGCTGCGTGAGAGTAAGGAACACTGCGGGCCCCCCATCTGCTGGTCCAGCCAGGCTCTGGGCTCGGGCTCCGCTCCAAGTGCTATGTGAGGACACTCTCCACACATGGGGCATTGCCAGGACGCATGAGGCAAGGACCCGCCTGCTGAGGGAGGCGGGTGACCTGTGGATGGAGAAGGAGGCAGGGGCGTGTCGGCTGGGGGGCCTGGGCCTTGGCCCCAGCTCTCCCTGACTTTCCATGAGACCTTTGGCTACTCAGCCCCCTCCAGACCTCAGCCTGTCTGCTTGACTCTGACTCAAGTAACGTTTGTTGAGGGTTTTCTATTGGAGGGGCATGGGGCTAAGTACTGTACACATTATTGGCTCACTTAATCCTCAGGATGGCCCTGTGCTCCAGGCCCTGTTAGTATTCCCCTTGACAGCTGTGGAAATTGAAGCTCAGAGAGACTAGAATTTGCCTGAAGTCCTACTGCTAGGGCACATCCACAACAAGATCCAAATCAGTTCTTGATTGCTTCACCCCTTTTATTTCCTCTCTCTCATTTCCCTCCTTCCCTGTCTCCCTGACTCCTTCCTTCCTTTAACACGCTTTTATTCAGTTTCTACGCTACGCCGGGCACCGTGCCCGGTGTTAGGGATGCAGGCAGGGGTAAGCAAGGCTGCCCTTGCCACAGCGTAGGGGGGACGTGCATGTAAATAAGCACTCGCACGGGACCAAGCTGCCTCTGCAGTCCTTTCTGTGGAGAGGCAGTGCCTGTTACCTTACCTCTGCATCCCAGCACCTCACCCAGGCTGAGGGTCCTAGAGGTCTTCCTGAGAAACAGACTGGACCTGGTGACTGAGGGATGGGGACTGAACTAAGACAAAAGGGGATGGGAAGGAGCACCCCGGACATGTGAGAATAGCATGCACAAAGGCCCTGCGGCAGGAGAGTCCTTAAAGTACCCACACACGGGAGGCAGCAGTGGCAGCGCCGCGCCGGAATGCAGGTCCGCCCGCCAGCTGTCCTCTCCGCCCCAGCCACCTCCACTGCAAAAGCATTTCTTGTTGTCCCTGCCCGGTTCCTGTGTGTGCTGTGCACGTGCATGAAGTCACGGAGCCTGATGCGGAAAGAAACTTCCAAGCTGCATTGTGGTAGAGGCATGAGGGATTTGGGGTGTTTATCTCCTCAGCCCCCTTCCTGGTGACCTGGTGCTACCATGTAGTCTGGTCACCCCAGAAGTAATAATGGTGACCACCAACTAGCACCGTGCTGTAATCCTTCCAATGACATTATTCCCACTCTGCAATAAGCGAGAGAGAGGCACAGAGAGGTTAAGTATACTGCTCAAGGCTACACAGCTGTAAATAACAGAGCAGGATTAAGACTCACATGGTGAGATCTTGCCCCTCCGCCACATGTCCTTTCTGCTGCCAGGACCCTTGGTCTTGAAGGAAAGGAACCTTGTATGGGGCTCCTGTGCCCTGCCATCCCTCTTCCCCACCCCACTTGACCACCCGTGAGGCTTCCCTATCTGTTAAGGGATCAGAGCTAACTCAAGGGAAAGGGTGGGGCCGTCCCATCCCGCGTGAGCCAAAGCCAGCGTCATAGATCTCCTGTCATCCATCAAAATCCATCAGGCCGCAGAGCCATTAGGCTTCTGTTTGGCTTGGCACGGGAACCCCCAGCTATTAATTCAACACACTGTCTGGCGCAATTATTGCGGCCTGGTTATCATCTGTCCGTCTTCCCCTCTCCACTCTCCCCAGAGGGTCAATCCTCTGCTGGGCGTCCAACATGGGGGGCTGGGGCTCACCCTCGCGAGCCTGTCGAAAGGAGTCACCTCTGCTCTCCTTACCTGACAGTAGCCCCGAGAACCTGATGTAAGATGTAAACAGGATTGAGGTCCCACAGGTCCCACGAAGAGGAGTCAGGACTCTGCATTCACCACCTACCTTACCGCTCACAGGCCGCCCTAAGGGCGGGAGGAGTGAGTTCACACCAAGCGCTCAGTTAGGCCATTGCCTGGTGCACAGGAAGTGCAACAAGCGCCTTGGCCAGCGCGCCCATGACCTGCCTTAAGGGGCAGCTGTGCTTCAGCTACAGCTAATTGATGCCATGTGTTGCTGGGCCTTAAAAGAGAAACTTGAAATCTGGGTTTTTGTGTGCTCTCTTAGCTCTTACATGTGAATTAACTGAAATCAGCTGTAGATGCAACCAAAAACCTCTGGGGACCACAATTGTCCCATGGGCCACCATTTGGGACGTCTGGATGGACACTTAGTCTGTGCAGGCCCGAGACTGTTTGTTTCTTCACCCCTGTGCCTCCCTTTCTCATCAAGCTCCCCTCTCTCCTGAGAGAGGGTGGCCTGGTCACCTGCAGTCTTGTCCCTGCCAGATGCATTATGTTCTGCTGAACTTGATACTAAACACTTGGTTTAGACAAAGGCAGGGGTACCACATGGGTTGCCCCAAAGGCCACTTGTCCCCTCCCATAAATCTTCTGGGACTTTCCCAGTTTGTGGTTGGTCTAGTTGGCCAGTTAGGGGTCAGAGAAGGTTCTTCTCCCACCCAGAAGGATCCATCCCTGGGGATCCTGAGTTCTTCAAGCCCCACAGAGACTGTTCCAGCAAGTGGGTGCTCACAGCCCCTCAGGATGGTGGCTGGAGGGACCTCTGGCCCCAAGGGCACTGCCTGTGGCTCCAGCCATGTCTAGAAGTCCTGCCAATTGAGGTCCAGCCAGTTCAGAAAGTGTGGCAGAGTAGGAACAGCTGGACCCTCATGGCCAGACAGACCTGGGCTCACATCCCAGTGCCACCCCTTGGTGGGCCTTGTCTCCCTCAGCTCATCTAGGAGATGGAGCTGACTCGAGCACACCCATCTCATGGGCCGGTGCGGGTGTGAGCTGAGCACGTGCAGAGGGCCTGCCTCGGAGTGCGTCCCCAAAACAGGAGGCGCTTGTCCTCCCCTTCTTCCCCTCACACCAGCCGTGCGGCCTCTCCCCGCCAGCCTCAGCTCAGGCCCCTGAGAGCCCGTGGGGCGCTGCGTCCTCCTCAGAGAGCACGGGTCCACCCTGAACCCTGGCTCCTTTCTCAGCCCTGCAGGCTTGACAAGACGTCCCCAAGGTCCCTTATGTTCCTCCAAGGGGCCCAGGCCATGGTTTAAGTTGCCAGCTTCCCACTTCCTCTCTTTCACCGTAGGTTTCTCCAAAGCTCTGAGAAGATAGGGGTGAGTGGGGCAGGCCATCTGACATGTAAATGCTGTCTCCTTCCTAGCGGGCCCCTGAGATGATGGTGGGTGGAGGCACGGATGAAGGATGACATCTGTTCTTCATCACGGCCATGCGTGGGGGGCAGGGCACAGCTAGTCACGCCACTGATGGACGAAGATGTTGAGACATGGTGTAGAGGCCACACCACCTGGAACATCTCAGGCACAGGAAGACCAGGCTGAGGGGCGGAGCACGGCCTTTGGGACTCCAGGCATTCCAAAAGCCCCTGGAAGCTTGGGTTCTAGCACAGTCCCCACCCAGGCCTGCCTCTCGGATCTGCCTGCCTTCCGTGCACCCACTGACCTGTGTGTGTTTCCTCCCCGCAGGGCCTGACGGGTCCCCGAGGACACCCGGTTGGTACCGCACCCTAATGTTCCCCAGCAAAGAGGCTTCGGGCTGCTGTGCCCTTAATTTCAGTTTCTAACTCTCTCATTTCTGTCTCTTTGTAGGGACCTCAAGGACAAAAAGGAGAAAAGGTAAGCCTGATGGAGGTTTTCTAGAATTTTCAGCTCAGGAAACAGCAACCCCCCACCCCCACCCCAGCTTGAAATGGGTTCAGAGTAGTTATTTTCTAACTTTAGTTCTTATGAGCAGAATTAGGGAGTACCCCATGGCACTGAGGCATATGAAGGAGAACAGGAAAGCCACTTGGATCACGTTCTGTTTTTGGGGTGCAGGGTGGGCATGTGGGTGGCCTGGAGCCTGGCCCTCCTGAGTCTCTTTCTTGGCCCCTCCCACCTGCCACCCCCATGGTGTTTCCTGACCCACCTCCATGAGCCTCTAGAATTTTGAGGTGTCAGTGAGTAAACCACTGTCCGGGCCCCCTTCCTGGTCTCCTATGTTCTCTATCTCCTTGAAAATCTGATGGAGACTCTGCTGGGCTTGCCCCTGGATGGGTAGTACAGGGACCTGGCACCCCCAGCTCAGAGAAGGCATCTCCAAGGACCCCACTACCTACATCTTGCCTCCCTGTCTGCTGGTCCCATCCAGGGGTTCCTGTTCAGGGCCATTGGTTGGGTAGACCCACCCAGAGGGTCAACCTTTCTGGAAGATTCCTCCAGCCAGGCATGGAGCATAACTCCTGACTATGCAGTCGTGACCCATGGTACATGGTGGTGGGGTCCTGCCCTAGGCTCCATGGGGCCACATGCAAGCAGGCCCTGGGGGTTTCCAGGCAGGGGTGAAGGAAGGCCTGAGTTCTCCTGCTTCCGAGAGCTCTGTCCAGGCCCAGAGTGGGGCTGGCAGGGAATGAGTGCACGTGGTGTGTCCACCCGTCCCAAGGGTGTCCCTGATGGACAGCCCACCAACAAGTGCCTAACACCTTCCTCTCCTTCTCTCTCTTCCCCAGGGTCAGTGTGGAGAGTACCCACACCGGGTAAGTGAACCCCTAACACTGATCCATCCTGGGGCACAGCCCCCAGCACCTCCAGAGCTTGGGAGCAGGAGCATACAGCCTCCTCTGTGCTCAGCAGCTAGAGCAGGGTCCATGGGGGGGTGGGGGTGGGGGTTGCCCCGTCCAGGGGTGTGCCCGGGGGTCAGTGCGAGTGTTTGTGCAGAGCCGGTTTCTGGTGTCCAGGCTCCCCTTCACCCTCTGCCCCCGTGCGTGTCCTCGCACGTCTGCCCTGTGCTGGCTGGGCTGCGAGTCTCCAGCAGGTGTGTGTCTGGACCTCTGGGTCCCCTCTGGGTGTCTCCTCTGCACATCACCTTCTCTATAAGGCTGTGTGACTTGTGTGCACCTATGTGCCTGACAGCCTACCCAGTGTGTGTGTGCGTGTGTGTGTGTGTGTGTGTGTGTGTGTGTGTGTGTGTGACTGTGCTGGTCTGGCTGCCTTCCCTGGCCGAATCAGAGGGACTTTTGGGTTAGTCATTGTTCCAGATGACCAGATGACCCAGCCTCAATGGTGGGCGACAACTGAGGGCAGACTGCATCATTTCAAGGGTAAAATCTCTGCTTTGCCTCTTGAAGAACAGAGGACACTCTTTCCAAGCAGGGTTGGGGATTTCAGGGCTGGGATGGTCTCCCAATCTGCCCAGCTCTGACTAGCTCCCTTCTTTTCCTGGCTCCACCCCAGCGTGCAGAGCCCAGAGCCTGTAGTCCTCCTATTAAGAACCTGCAAATTGTGCACCAACAGCAAGGCCCTTCTGGGCACAGGGAGGGCAAAGGTGTGCACTGCTTCCTCCAGCGAGAGGCCCTGTGAGCCAGGACCAGGAGAAGGCCCTTGTTTTGTGGATCAGCCTTGCCACTCTTAGACCTAGGCTTAAGGAATAGGGAGAGCAGGCATCTTTAGGTGTCCATCCCCCTGTCATAGGCTTCATTGTGCCCAGAAAAATACATGGTGTGGCTCACTGGTCACCCACCCTGCCAGGCAGGGGAAGTGAAGACAAACACAAGCCAGGTTCAGAGTCCACCAAGCTCCAGAAGACGACCAGGAGGGCCTTGCTGGTGGAGTCCAGCCAATCAGACTCTAGCCCCTGGGTTCCTAGGCCAGGGAGAAGACTCAGGGAGCCTAGAACATGAGTAGTGGAGTGGGGTTGAGGCCAAGGCTACCCTGGGTCTGGGTAAAGGGCACAGGCTGGCAGCGGTGTAGACAGAGCCAGCTAGTCAGTGGCATGTGCTCCAGAGACACGGGCCCCGGTGTTCCGGCCAGCCTGATCCTGATACAATAATAGAAGGTCAGCTGTGTTTATTTGAAACGATGGGCTCATAGGATTGTTATGTTGCCTGAAAGAAAGACGGCATCCCGCAGCACAACAGACAACACAACTGCAGACGCTTTGGCAGTGTGTCATCAGTCCTCAGCGATCGCATGCCGGTGGGGGTAGGAGAGGGCTCTCTGCCCCTCAGCCCAACACAAGAAGAGGGAAAGGACAGGGATAGAAGGCTCCAGCAGCACTGTGGCCACAGGGCGCAGCAAAACATGGCGTTATGACCATGGCAGAGTAGGGTACAAGTTAGGCAGGGGTGAGAGCAGATTTGGAGACCCAGCTGGTGGGCAGGGCAAAGCAGCTGGCCCCCTCTGTTTATTTAGAAGTGAGTAGGAAACCAGGGGGATTCTAGAGTAAGTGGTCTGTTGGCTTTCTGAGGGGTCTGCAGGCCTGGTGGGGTGGCATTCTCCTGGTCTACAAGATACCAAGAGGTACAGGCTGGTCCCTACTTCCGTTCCAGCCTGTAGCGCCCGAGGCGAGGGAGGGAGAGGGGGTGTGGGGTGGGTGGGGTAGGGTCTCCTGGGACAGGGAGCAGGGGAGCTGGTGTCTCTGGGCTCTGGCACTCACTGTCCCCTGTTGCCCTGTTTCTGCCACTTCCATCCCCCCACCCCACTCCAGGAATACCTAAGCAGCACTCTAGCAGCTCTGCGCTCCAACCAGATAATTACCCTGAAGGTTTGTAGGTTGCGGCAGCTCTCCTGGCCCTGCTCTGCTGAGAGGCTCCCTGGACACAGAGCCTGACAAGCTCTCAGGCCTCTGGTGATAGGGGGTGGGACTCTTGGTGCAGCAGTGGCCTGGAAGGGTCATGATTGGGCCCCCAAGTCCCTAACTGGGCATATGCTCAGCTCGGGTGGCCCCTGGTTCTTAACATTCATCCTGGGGGCCTCATGAGAGTTAAAACACTTGCAAAAACAAGAGGTTAATTACATGCCATCCTTGTTTTCACGTGGTTCTAACCACTTCCTAAAACCATGGGGTGCTCAGCTTCAATGGGTGGAGAGACTGGAAGCAGCAAGCATCTCCAGATAAGAAAATCATACTCGATGATGTGATTGTAAGTTGCTTCCGCCAAACAAGTGGTCGAACATGTCAGAGACGTCTTTGCCCAGTCCCTATTTTCCAAGCCCTGCAGCCCCAGGGCGGGCACTCATCTTGTGCCCACACTGGCCACACCCTCTGCTGGCTCAGCCCCTGGGAGCCCGGCTTGGCGCTGCCCTTGACCGCCTCCCCGGATTCGCTGACACCAGCCTTTCTCGTTCAACCGAAAAAGGAACCCGGAGGTCTCCGCACACCCGCGTGGCTCCCAGTACCCGTGGAGCTGGTCCTGTGGCTCCCTACCCAACCAGAGCCTCTGAGTCTGCTGCCCTCGGCCCAGCGGGCTCTCACCACCAGGGCCGGGCAGGGCCGGCTGTGCAGTGTTGTGCCACGTGCCAGCAGCCTCTTCAGCCCAGCACGGCCACAGAGGGCAGGTCCAGCCAAGGAGGGCCACTCTCCCGGTCAGGGGGTGCCGCTGGCCAACACCCAAAGGGCCACTCCTCCTTCCGGGGAGGGGGTGCCATCCAAGGGCAAGCTCAACGCTGCTCCCCACAAGCTGCAAGAGTGCCCTGTCCACGCCGCCCTCCCTGTGCCTCACGCCCGCTGATCTCTCTTCTCTCTTCCTCTCCTTCGCTCCCTCTTGGCCGCCTGCCTTCCTGGTGACCTCCGGCATCCTCCTCCTGATCACCCGCGGTCTTTGGCCTTTGCCCTCTGGCCTTCCGACTCATCTTTCTCCTCAGCTGCTGCCTCTCCTCAATTCAGTGCGACTGGCTCCACCCCCAGTCATAAAAAGGCGGACCTTCCAGGTAGACCCCTTCCCTTTGCCCAGACCACGTGGGGCTTCCCCAGGGGCTTGGCAAGGCTCTGGACCCTGACCCAGAACCTCACTCTACTTTGGTTAAATTAGACAAAAACAGACCCAAGAATGTCACAGACATGGAAGTATACAACAGCCAGAACCAGGAGACCCACAACGGCCACCACATCATTCCTGCTCATAACAGCCACCACCAACAGCTGTGACGGGTGCCGTCTGCTGCAGCACACACTTTGCAGGCCCGATTTCATCCAGTGCTTTCAGCAGTTTTATGAATTAGGCATAATCGCCCTTATTTCACAGGAGGCCATCAGGGCTCAGAGACATTAAGCAAGTTGTCCAAGGTCACACAGTAAATTGCGGAGCACTCGGGTTCTCTGCCTCTTACTAGCTGTGTGATTTGAGGCAAGTTTCTTAACCTCTCTGTGCCTCAGCTTTCTCATTTGTAAAAGAAGGATAATAACAGTTTCTACTGCATAGGGTTGCAAAGCACTTGGAATAGCACCTGTCACAGTTTAAGGGCTACGCGAAACTGAGTCTCAGAGAGAAGTAAATTTGTGCCCAGTGCCGCCCTAACAGCAAGAGGCAGAATGGGAATTGGCAGCCAGGCCTTCAGACCCCACACCAATGGCTCTCTGTTGGCCCTAAATTTATATTTAGAAATGCAGATTGCTTAGCATCTGAGCATTTGCAACCTGAGTTTGAGGAGTGAGGAGATGTGCAGAAGGAATGTAGCCCACAACTAACAGGTATAATCTTCGTGAGCACCTACTTCCTTCTTCCTTTCTTACGTACCCAAGGGAAGCTGGAATAGGACCAGATCACAAAGAACAGGAGATGCTAGACTCAGGGATCAGGCAAAGGTACTGCAGCTTGATTCCAGGCCAGGCCCCATGGCTTCCCCCCATGCCCCTACCCTTCCTTCCACTGCACAGAGGGTACTCCCCCAGGCCACAGGGATGCTGGAACTGTCAGGGCTCTGAGTACACTCTGAAAGCCTGACAGCAGGACCCAGAGTCACCATCTGGCCTGACTAAGGAGTCAGGAGCCCAGGGCCCTGTCTGTATGCCAGGCACTTGATTGAACAAGGCTAATAAATAAAATCATTCCAATTAACAGCTAAAAATACAGAGGGACACGTGACGTGTGTGCTACCCGAGCCTGTGTATCTCATTACGCCAGCCAAATCCTCGAGAGTCTCCATGTGCTCCGAGCACTTACCCTGAGCGTGGCTATTCAGGGGGCCCACCCCACTGCCACCCTCCTCTACCTGTGCCAGACCCCATTCCAGGAGATCCAAGTCCTTACTCTCAGAGCAGCCGTTCGCCTCAACCCCCAGCAGCCACCTCCTGGCTTAGCTGCATTAGCTGCTATTTGTTGAGCCCTCACTGGGTTCCAGGCAGTGTTGTAAGAATTCTCCGTGGATTATCTCACGTAATCCCACACCAGCCACCCGGCAGTGGAGGTGCCACCATTATCATCCCCACCTTACAGATGAAGAAATTGAGAGGGGCCCAGGCGTGTTTCTGGCTCCCTTTTCAAGAGTGAGAGGTGGGTGAGCCAGAACTTTCTGTGCTGCCCTGACCTGGTTTCCAAAGTAGAGAGAGGAATCAGGGCCTCCGCTTTGCCTGCTGCAGCTGCTGCCTGGAGAATAAGGTTTTAATGCTATCAGCCACCGTGGTACACAAAAGGGCTTGTCCGTTTCCTATCGATAAACCAATAGTGATTCTACAGACTCTAAAATGCTTCAACGCTGGCTCTAACATTAGTTGAAAGAGGAAAGTCTATGAGATACGATGTGCTTAGCAGATGGTGGTGCAGGTAACCTCCGAAGTGCAGGAAGTTGGCCGGTGAGCAGTTTTGCTGGGGTCTTACTTGGAATGAATAGGAACAGCCTGAAGTTTGGAGCTGGGATCCTGGCTCCTCCCTGAATTCTCCATGTGCCTTGGGTCAGGGAGCTCAACTTATCTGAGCCACAATTTTCTCTTCTATAAAATGGGACTTAGGACCCATTTCTGCACCTGCCTCTTCCTCCAATGGACACTCTGACACTCAAGCGTCTTCTCATAGAGTGTGGCAGCATGAAGGCCGGGCCCCAGAGTGACACCCCTGGGTGCCATCTGCCCATGCTGTTGCAGCCCTGAGATGGTTAAGCTGACGCCACTAGTCTTGCAGTTCTCATTGTGAGGTTGTGCGCTCCTACTTAGAATCACCGTTGTCCTCTATGGAGTCTGCAGCAGGCACCCCCAGCTCCCGTCGTCATAAGGGGAAACGGAAGTGTCATGGAGCTCGCTGAGATCGCCCTGAGCAGGGTGGGTTGGCCTGGGACTCTGGCTGCCCGTGTCCCCATGCATCCCAGCCCGGAGCTGGTACACTTGCCAGACTGTTTGATATTCATCTGTGTGCAGGGATGGGTCCCTTATGACAAGTGCTGATCCCAGATCATCCCTGGAGAGGTGATGTTAGAAAATAACATAGTGGCCTCTGGGTCTAGATCAACTGATCAACCTTTAGGCTTCCCCGGGCCACATCAGAAGAATTGTCTTGGGTCACACATAAAACACACTAACACTGATAATAGCTGATGAGCTTTTAAAAAATGATTGCAAAAAAAATATCATAATGATTTAAGGAATTTGTGTTGGGCTGCATTCAAAGCCATCCTGGGCCGCAGGTTGGACATGCCTGGTCTAGATCTAAATGACTCTGACTGACCCTCAGCCACTAGAACTGGGCCACATGGACCAAACTGTCTCCTCCTCCTGCCTTCCAGGCCTCGGGCCCTCCTGGGCTCAGAGCAGCTGGGGGTAGGGCAAAAGAATAATAATAGTGACCTCATACAGGTGTAAAGCACTCAGAGTTGCAAAACTCAACCAAACTAAGGGTTTCCGACTCGATGTTCGCTGAGGCCAGGCACAGGTGATGTCAGTGACAGAAGCTGGCTGCACAAAGCAAGGATAGGGAGGGCAAGGTCGCTGGGTAACTCATGCCCCGCCTGAAGGGGGTGCCACTCCCCGATCTGGGTGATGGTTGCCCCCAAGAATGTTGGCCTAGCTGCCAGGGCTCCCAGTTTTTCACCAGAAGCTATCAATCCAAAATTTTTACTTAAAATCTCTTGCCCAGTTGTTTAATAAGGCAACCAAAATTCTGTGACCTCCGACCGAAGGCTCTCACTGGGCCAGACAATCCAAGGCGGCAAAAGGCGGCCATGGGAAAGGAGGAGCTGCTGTTCTCACCCGGCAGCTGGGAGGCCAGCGCGCAGGGAGAGGGTGTGACGTGCCACAAAGTGGGGACGGAGGCAGGCCCAGGTCCCAGACCACCTGGGCTGGACTCTGACCCTCTGGGCAGGCTGGGAGCAGACCTTCGGGGCAAGGGTCACCCCACTCACACCTCTGCCTCTGCCCCTCGCAGCAGGGCTCCTATCCCAGGGACCAGGTCCTCTCTGGAAGCCCCTCCTCTTGGGGGCTTAATGCCTTGGCCGTCTCCTTGCTGCCAGCAGTTCCTGCATGCAGTCGCCACCACAGCATCATCACCATCACGCCACCACCGCCTCCCCACCAGAGCCCACGCAGGCCCTTCACTGGGTGCATGGCACCGGGGCGGGAACCGCTCTACCGCTCAGGGCAGTCTCTTTCTAACACTTGTTTCCATGAACCTGGAACAGGGTGAACAGGGCCAGGCCGGCATCCAAGGCCCACCGGGGCCACCAGGCCCCCCTGGACCAAGTGGACCTCTGGGGCGCCCAGGACTTCCAGGACCCATGGGGCCACCTGTAAGTATCCCCTTCGTCTCTCCACCACCTCCTCTCCTAAGATTTGTTCCAAGGATTGTCTGGAAGCATCCAAACTTTGCCTAAGCAATGAGAACTAGGGTCCCCTCCGAATGGCAGAAACACCTTGGCAAGGCCACTGGACATGGGTGGCCCAGGCCAGGAGCTGCCCATTTCTGTCATGCTCACCTGTCGTACTCTGGTTCTGACAATACACCTCTGGTGTTGTGCCCTCTAGTCCAGTCGTTGCCTTCCAGGGAGGAAATCACTAGCAGGCCGCCCCTTTCCCAGTTTCAGCAGAGAGGAAAGATGGTTATCCCCTGAATTAGGGGCAGTGAGTTCTGAAGGTGGTAGCAAGGGTGTGTCCAACCAGCTGGCCCCTTCAACAAGGGTACATTTTCTAGTGTGTGCAGGCTTCACACTCATGAGACAGCTTCCAGCTGAGCTGGATGCCTGGGCAGCCAGGGGTACCCTGCAGGGAGCCTGAGGATTGGCAGGGACCGCTGCTGGAGGGGCCAAGGCAGGCCAACAGGCACCCTGCTCCAGGCAAGACCACAGTCACCCATTTCCAAGCCCCAGCCAAGACCTGACTCTCTCTCAACCCCAATTTAGTGCAAGAAAGTAGCACCAGGGCGGGAGAATAACTCAGTAGGCACTGGACTTCTTTGGAGAAATGGGTTCTCTGCCCAGAGCTAAGACATATCATATGTTACTGCAGGGACAGGGTTAAGGATGAAGCCTGTTGAATAATGTTTTTCTCACGTGGCTAAAACCAAACAAAACAAACTTTTTCTTCAACAAAAGCATCATCCATTCATTGTGAAAATTTTGAAACATAGAGGAAGTTTTAAATGGTCTATTTTTCCATATCCGGGGTTTGCCATCATTAACATTTTGGAGAGTCTTACTTTTCTCCTTAGACATAGCTGCACCTAAACATTTCCACGTTGATCATGTTCTGAATCATATATCCCTGAACATAAATGTCTGCACATCTCTGATTGTGTGGCTGGGACAGATTCCCAGAGGTGGAGTTGCTAGGTTCCACAGGCCCTGCCGAAGAGCCCTCGATGGGTACGACCACATCCCAGGTCATCAGCTTCACTCCCCCCGCTGCCACTGCTGTGGCTCAGGATGGGGTCCGTCTAGGCTGGCGACAGCTCTGGCAGACCAGCAGCCGGCGTGGCTGAAAGGTGGCACAGACGTGTGAAAACTTCGCTTGTGGGAGTCTTGGCTCCCCTGCCCAGCTTCACCCCCACAATGGATTTACACATTTCCATGATTTCTTCCAAGGACCCCAGGGAGGGAGATTAATCTCACTCCCATGGGTTCCTAGCGGGGAAAATGGAAAACTTGAAAGGAAGTGAAATTTAGGGAATTAAACCAAACCAAACTGAGAAAACCAAGAAATTTCTCAAAATGCACTTCTTTGCTGACCACCCTCTTCCAAACACACTGGGCTCCCACTCACTGATTCCATGCCAGGCAGTTTTCTTTGTTAGGTTTTTTTATAAAGAAAAGGAAAAAAAAAAACCCAGAAAGTGTGTTTTTAAACCAATTGAAACAGATCCGACCCAGGCATCATGGTTTTGGGCAGCCCGTGTGGGCCAGGCAGGCCCACTCCCACAACCACAGCGGAGCCAGCCTTGCCTGGCCTCTCCCTTGGCTCCCGCAGGCCCTGGGCCCACGCCACCTCCTCACTCCCGGCCGCCACGGTCACAGCACCCCAGGGAAAGGAGACAGAGGGCTCCTCCGCAGCCTGGCAGGGCAGAGGCAAAATCAAGGCTCTGCTGGGCAAGGCTGGCTTTCCAGGGAGGGGTCCCCAATTAAGAAGTGGGCGGGTGGGGATCTGGACCAAACCACACTGTCGATTTAACATGATGCCATTGACCTATTTCCCAGTGGGCGACCACAGAGAAGATGCCCACGGCGCCCACATGGCTCCAGAGAGGGATACAAGCCTATTGTCCCCACGTGCCCTCAGCAGGTTTCAGATACCCTACCAGGGCTCTCTAGTCTGTTCCTTAGCATGTCCAAAACCCATTACAGTTATTCAAGTGCTGCTGGGCCCCTGGCCTTCACTGTAAACATGACTAGTCTCAAGTGTTTACCATGTCCACTAACCTTTCTCTTGCTTCCACAGGGCTTTCTTGGGCCTCCTGGACCAAAGGTGAGGGTGTTCTGGGCGATGCCCTGAATGGGTAAGACAGTTCCCTGCAGGAGGGTGGAGAGGCAGTACTGAAAGGTACTGAGAGATGGCTGGGTCTCTGCTGAGAGACCCGTCACACTTGGCTCACTTCCAAAGCACTGCCCTCCTCTTGGGGATGGAGGAGGTGCCATGAAGATTTCACTTTTGTGTGCTCAGCCAAGCAAGTTTTATGGCTGGTATAGAAGGTGCAGTTGTACCTCCAAGGAGCTTATAGTCTAGCCAGAAACTCAAGGTTGCTGCCCAGGACACTGCCACAACCTCCCAATAAAAGAGTGTTTCATAAGGGGTCAGAAATGGAGGGGACCTTCAAGGTCATCTGGTCTCTTGTGAAACCCTATCTGGAAGCCCATGATCTCAAACAGACCCTCCCTTTGAAGCTGGGGACCCTGGGGCTCTGGGGACAAGAAGTTACAAAGCCCAACCATTTTACCATTGTGGAAGCTGGGGGCCCTGGGGCCAAGTGGCTGGGCCAGGCTGACAGGGAATGCGTGGTGGAACCAAAATTCAGGTCTCCTGCCAAGTTGACCCCTCCCACCATCCCTCTGCCTCTGCAAGGTGGGGACTGGCTCTGAAGAGGAGAACAGCCTCTGTTAGTGTTCCAGGGATGGCGAGAGGTGGCAGTCAGGAGGATGGAATCATCAGGACCAAGAGGGATGGGAATGTGAAGGGAACAGAGCGAGCTGAAGTTTGGCATTGGGAAACCCCACTAATGGTCTTCTCTTTGTTTCCCCAGGGAGACCCAGGGATCCAGGGCTACCACGGCCGGAAGGTAAGAAAGAGGGGGAGGGGAGGACCCCACCCCACAGTGTCACCCTCATCACAGGGCACACAGGGCCCAGACTTGGTCATGCACACACATTTGCACACACACTCACCCACCATGCACCTCATAATGGTTGTGAATTTGGCTGGACAGAGGTTCATGTCTCTAGCTGGGGGGAGAGGAAGCTCAGGAGGAGCAGGGTCTTGGGCATGTCAGTGGCCCAGCTGGACCTCAGACCCAGAAGGGTCTCCCCCGTCAACCTGGGTGGCCATGTCTGTACCGAGGCAGGTCAGGTTCTCATTGCCTGCTCTGAGGGCCTGGTACGTGGGAGCCAGACAGAGATCCGTGTTGGGCATGCAGTGAGAAGTGGGGGTAAGTCCCAGCCCTGATCTCTGGCAGCTCACAGGCCAGAGAGATGGGGTTCCTGCACAGAGAATGCTGGTGAAGGCGGACTGTGCTAACCGCTGCCATCACAGAGAGCTGTGTGAATACAGTGTGGGTGAAGAGCTTAATTCCAGGTTGGCAGGAGTTTGGGAAGTCTTCTGGGAGAAGACAATTTATTTCTCTGTGATCGGCTCTCTGGGAGTTCTGCTGGGTTCACTCATGCAGTTGCACTGGATTATGGACGGAAAAGCCAGTGCCGAGATGGCCCATCTGCACGATTGGTGACTGATGCCAGCTGTGGGCTGGGTGGCCCTGTTCTCGTCCACGTGGCCTCTCAGCCCTGGGTTCACTACACGGGTTTCCTTACAGTATAGCAGGCCCAGGACAGTGTCCAAAATGGGCAAGTCCCAGCATCCTTGTATCGTGTTTTCTGATGTCTTATTGATCAAAGCAAGTCACAAGGCTAAGTCATTTGAGTCAGTGGGGTTAGAGGGAGGAGACTCAGCCTCCACTTCTTCTTCTGTGGGAAAAGTAACGAAGCATTTGTGGCCATTTTAAATCCCGCACTGTGGTCCTTCAACCAGCAACTTTCAAGGGAAATGGCATTTTAGACAGGGAAACAATTTGAGCCAAGGCCCGGCGGTGGTCACTGCAGTAACTATGATAACAGAAATAATCTTAATGAAAGTCACCACTTACTCAGTGCCTACCGTGTGCCGGGCTGTCCTTCAGCATGGCCTGCATTATTTCGGTCCTAAGGTCACCCTATGAGACTGATACTATTCTTCTATTTACAAATGACACAGTGCAGGCGTGCCCAAATTCTCATGCCTCATAAGTGACAGAGCAGGATTCAAGTCCAGGTCTGGGTCCTTCCCATGGTACCACCTGCTGCAAGGAGCCCATCCCACATGCCAGACCCCACCTGGGAAGCCTCTGGAATCTTCCAGGAGAAGAAAAGAGGCAGGAAGGCAAAGAGGACAGGCAGGGGAGGGATTGGGGAAAGGGAAGGATCACCCTGGAGAAGCACATTCCGCACGCTCTGATCAGGCGGCCGCCGTCACCACATTGTTTTATGGGTGCTCGGTGGTGGAATGGTGAGGCCCGAGAGGTCTTTAATTAGTTCTGCATAAACTGAGAAGTTTGCATTGTGTCAGGAAGTGGAAATTATAGCCCCCGCGGTTGCTTGCATCCACTCACGCAGACTCACAAGATTTACTGCCTCCGGGTGCAGTGCGGGTCCGTTTTCCCATTAGCAGCCAGGCCAGCTTCTGCAAGCTGCCACGCGACTGCAGAGGGGGCCGGCGGAGGTCCCCGGGCCGCTGGGGTTCTGCATCCGGCGGGCGTCTGCACTCTCCTGCCAACTGGGAGTCTGGCTCATCCAGAAAGGAGCTTGGGGGGCTCTGCTGTCCCGGGGGTGGAGGGAGTTCAGCTCAGGCCTGCAGTGTCGTGATGACAGAGGGCCTGGTCCCATGAGTGTGGGACGATGCATCATTCGACCCTGGATACGTTGCATGCTCAGTGTGGTCCTGCTGCCAGAGGGGCAGCCCCTGACCCGGGGGGAAGCCTGCTCTAGGGGGAGACGGCTCAGGGCTGCTAGGGAAGGCTCCAGCATGGAATGGGGAGCACGCTTCTTCTGAAAGTGCTGATAGATACCTTGGGGGGGAGGGAGGGAACTCCATGTCCCCAGAGGTGTCCCAGTGGAAGCTGAAAACTGTCGGTCTGAGATGTGCGAAGAAAAGCTTCCGCTGACACATTGCCCAGCCTTCCACGTTTGCCAGTTTTGATACAGGATTACTTCTCTGTCAGCAGTCCCTTCCACCAGAGCTAAAGGGTTGCCATGTGTCTGTCACACCTCTCTGTTAAGAGCTCTGTGGTGATAAGGACGTGATGCTTCTACTGACATGTCTCAGTCTAGCACATGCTTGCATAGCTCGGGGAACGCGGAAGATGCTTTTCTTCCTTTCCCTTTCTCCATCCCCGTGTTTACTGCCCACACTTACTCTGAAACATTAGTAAAATCAGAACTTAAAAGTAATCTGAATCCCGAGAGAGAGAGGGAGGGAGGGAGGGAGAGAGAGAGAGAGAGAGAGAGAGAGAGAGAGAGAGAGAGAGAGAGAGAGGGAGAAGCTTCTATATTAGATGGGAGACTGGAATAAAATCCCTTTCGGTTCAGGGCAGTTACAGCTTCCTGGGGACAGTTGACACTACACCCGCTGGAGAGGAGGAGCCCTGGCTTTAGAAGGAGGCGTGGTCTCCTTGAGCCTTGGTCCAGGTGTTTTGTCACCCACGCCCAGGCTTGTCACAAGCATCGCCACGCTCAGATCTCACGAGGAACCAAGAAGGCCCTTCCCTGGTGCCCGGTGTGTGTGCCCCTCGCCCTCTCTTTCTCTGCCAGGCCAACCCCTCGGCCCTTCGCAGAGGCCTTTCCCAGACTCTGCAGGGGCTGTGAAGCTGCCAGCTCCCCCTGCTGCCCCTCAGGGCTTCCGGAAGGCTCCTGCCGCCTCTGCTTCTCCCAGTCTGTCCTTGAGTCTTTTTAGTTGTGCTCCTGGAGTCACCAGGTGGTCTCAGCCCACTTATCTCTGTGCTGGCCCTCGCTCTGCTGGGACCCTTGTCCTGTCATCACCCGAGCTTCAGCCTCCTCGCTAACAGAGGCCAGAGGATGTGCACTGGGGACAGATGGCCAGCAGCAGAGGGTTCGCCCCAAAGGACCTGGGGTCATTCCTCAAGGTCAGGCAACTCTCAGGAGGGTGCGGGTGCCCCTCCCACTCCCCCAGCCCCACTGGAGCGGTGGGCAGCTTGACCCCAGTGAGCACCACGCCCGGATCGAAGTCCGCTTCCCGGCAGAACTCCGACATGTAGAGACAAGTGCCCGAGAACAAGGGCCGCGACACCCACACGTCTGGTTTAGCCAACGTTTGTCCACTCCCCAAGTCGTGGGTCCTGACCATGGTCCAGCTCACTATCCGCACAGTGCAGGGGAGCTCAGCGTGGTTAACACTTTGCCCAAGGCTGCACCGCTGGTGAACAGTCATGCTGGAACTGAGAGCTAGGTCTCCTGAGTCCAAGCCCAGTGGCCAATCCTCTCAACCCTGGTGCAGGAGTGAGTGCCTGCTCAGGGGGACCTCACCCATGCTAAGCTACCTGTGCACAGACCCCCGTTCCGTGTGGTTTTTCTGGGGTGTGGGAGGTCTTCCCCCAGGCACCCTCCCTTTGTCCACCAGTTCTCTCTCTGCCTCTTCCCTCCCCTCTCTGCTCTCTGCTTGGATTGAGGTGTGGGGAGGAGGTGCTGACGTGAAGGTGCCGACCCCAGGTGCCCGGATGAGGCTGCTCCCCGCCTCGGGGAGGGGCACGTGCAGGCCGGAGGGAACACAGAGTTGGGGCAGGGACCATGAGCCTGCCCCTCGTGTTCGGGCTGTGAGGGGGACCTGTGGGGTAACGGAGGGACCCTCCAAGCGGCTTCGGTCACTGTGTCCTGGCAGCTTGACACACATGCAGGGAGGCCTCTCTTTCAGCATTGGGTGGACTTTAACTCTCAGCAAAGATGTTTCTCGGCCCTGAGAAGTTTGCCAATGATTGGTTCCATCCACCACCACCACCACAAGCCCAGCTGCTGGACCCACCCCGGCAGCCCCTCCCAAGGGCCAGCCGGGCCAGCCGGGCCAGCAGGGCAGGCTTCTCCACCAGCTCCTTAGGATCGAAGCCCAGGGTGGCCCGTGGGCCGTGCTGCCCCAGCCCCACTAGGGGCCAGGCCCAGTGCCTAGACACTGCAAGCATTGTTGTGTACCCACGTGGTACCTATCTGATCCAAATTTATGACATCGATCTACTTTGAATATGTTGCAAAATGCAAAGTGTGTTTAAAACATTACAACCTTGGCTCTCCTCCAAGAGGATTGATGAGTATTGTCAGACTGTACGTAGATCACAAACAAACCCGGTGAGAGCTTATCTCTAAGTGCATCCAAGCTGGTCTGTCTGTCTCCGCAGTAGCGGGTGCGTTGATGCATGTGGGGGTCCGGGCATTAAGCCTCCAAGTTCACATGAAGGACTGTGGCTGATCACATAGGTCCCTGCTGCGGGCTGCGGGGTGTGCGTTTGCAGACCAGAAGAAGCAGGATGTGAGAGCCTTGTGCTAGAGCAGCTTATAACTGCAGTCTCTCCTCCTGGAGGCTGCAGGGCTCCCCAGATACAGGGGCTCCCAAGGGAGGAGGTCCAATGGGCCCTGTGCTCAGATGACTGGGGCACTTGGATAAAGGCAGATGGCCAGCCGCCCATCTCAGCCCACACGCCTCGGCCTCGGCCGTGCAGCCCCTCCCCTCCCCACTCCTCTGTCCTTCTACAAAGGGGCGTGGTCAGAGCAAGGGGGGACACGCTTCTGTAGAATGAGACCTAGTACTCTTGGATCTGCCGTGTGGGGCCTCTTCAACGTTCCAGGCTGTGGATGAGGCACTTTGCAGGCACCATCTTAGTGGACTTCTGTAACAATTCTGTGAGGTAGGTTTTGTTCTTATCCCCAATTCTCAGAGAAGCAAACTGAGGTTCACAGAGGAATCCCTGATGGTCGAGAGCTAGGAAGTAGTAAAGCCAGGTCTGTCTGACCCCAAAGCTCTGTTCTGAACGATTGTACCCGCTGGGCCTTACGAGCCCCAGGGGCGCCATGGTTTCCGACAGACCTTTCTCCTTCCTGCTCCACTAGAAAGAAAGGAGGTGGGGGCTGAGCTGTTTTCCTTCTTGTGAGAAAAAGTCATGGCTGGATTCAGGCACTTCTCTGCACCTCCCAGGCTGTCTGTGAGCTGTACCTGGAGTGTCTACAGCAGAGAATGTGGGGTACTTGGTGTATTTTAGTCGAAGAATCAAAGGAGTGGAAGGTTTTGCCCATTGGCACTGACTCCACCTGAATGATTCCTGCAGGGAGTTGGCATGGTACCAGGACTTCCAGTAAAGCCAGAAAAAGGTAGCTTGTGCCCGTCCTCCGCAGCTAGTCCTGACACCTCCCTGCACCCCTTTGGCTCCCAGAGGACCTGGGCATCCCCAGGCTTCTGTCTGGCCCACATGCAGCAGGACGCTCCGTACAGATGGAAGCCATAGACACAGCAACCCTCTGGTGTGGGGACAGCACTTTCTTTCAAAGCCACAAAACCCCAGTGGGGCCAGCCAGACCATTTAAATTAAAGCAGATCAGGGAGCTGAGACGTGGGCTCCAGATCTGAGGCCTTGTTGGGGCTGACGGGACTCCCCCACTGTTGGTCTACAACCCCCAGCCTGTGCTCCCTGGGCCCCACTTCTCCTGCACTCCAAAGTCCACAGATTAATTAGAGCTGACTTTTCTTTCTGGAACTGACTACAAAATCAACCGATCTCAAATCGAGATTACGAGCCAGCCGCCTTCCAAAGCCCTGGCCTGCGATGGGGCGCCTGACCCCGGTCATTCCCCAGATCACTTCCTGCCGGCCCTAATTACCGGGGGACCTGGCATTTCCGTGGTTCCAGGCCTCTCCAGCCTGGAGCTGGCTGGGGCAGGGAACGGGGAACTGAGCTGCTTTTTTTCCTGGAAGGGAGTCCTGAGGACTCGTTAGGGGAGAGAAAGCCACCAGCCCCTCCTCACCCTCCAGTCCCCACACTCAGACAGGCCTTTCTACCCCCCTGCAGAGAACAAAGAGTCTGTGTGTGGAGCAGCTTCAGCCCAGCCCCCCCGCCCCCCAGCTGGGCTGCCCCAGGAGCCTCACGTTAGGGAGCTCCATTCATCTTCGTGGGCTTCTCTGGCCTGACCTTTGCTTGGCTAGGGAGCTGACCTTGAAGCCCCCCACCGCCTTCCAGACTAGGTCTTCCTGCCAAGTCCCTGTTCAACCAACAGTAAATCACCAATTAAGAGGCCACTCCCACCGGGCCGGAGTGTGGCCCATTTGTGTCCCAAGGAGCTCACTTCCATCCTGTCATCTCAGTAAAGGATGGGTCCTCACACCTGGAAGCAGGGACCAGTATAGGAAAAGCATTGATGCTGTAGCGTGCACGTGTGCACAGCCCAGCCGGAGAGTCAGTGACATTGTAAAAGTTGGGGCTGGGATGGGCCCTCAAGGTCATTCAGGGCAGACCCCTCTCTATCCACCTGTGCTCACCTAGAGCTTTCTTAAGACACAATGACTGGAATCTCCCCCTTCCTGGCCAGCCTCCCAGATGGTGGGGCCAGCCCAGCCCAGCCTGGGGGGGCTGAGCCTGGTTCCACAGTAGGCTGTGCTTCCATGCTCCGTGCACCTGGGACAAGGCCCTTTGTAATGCCCAGGCACCCACTTCCCAGCGGCTGGATGACCCAGATGGGGTGGCTGAGAACCCCTGAGGGAGTGGGGTCCCCACGGGGAGGACCTGGGAAAGCAAAGGTAGCAGGGATAAATTGGGGCCCGTGAACTTGGACAGACTGTGACAGCTCCCTCCACACACCTACGATAGACATCAGTGAGTTAGCGGATCGAAATCAGCCCAATTCCAAACTGAAACCTTTTAGACAAGAACGCTTTGAAGAAGAAAAACGGGAAAGAAGGAGCTTCTAGGTACGCTCTCACAAAGACATGCCAGCAGGCATCACTCTGCTTTTAGCAACAGCTGCCAGTAACACCGCCCCTTGCCACAGCCACCCTGGAGTCCTTGACCGTGACTCTCACCCCTCTCTCACCTCCGTTGATTCACTGTCCAGGAACCAATGTTTTCTGGTGTAGGGCTAGCCCGGTTCCCAGTTCAGAGGTCAGATTGGGGCAGGCCCGTGGGGACAAGCCCTGGAGAAAGGAGACTGAGGAGAGGAGACTGACCCTGCAGGGTGGGGTCAGCGGGGGCACCCCTACTTCCTGCCCAGGAAAAGGACTGAGAGTGAGGGCCGCCCTGAGCTGGGGACCACGGGAGCCTGGGTCATTTGCAGAATTAAGAGACTTGACCCAGGGGGGAGGGAAGGGGCAAAGGTTAGTCACACTAATGAGGAGAGGAGGAGGACTTCCTCCTGAGGAAGCCCCAAGGGGCCCAGATTTCCCTGGGGAACATGGTTGTGTCTTTACTGCAAGCCTACAAGGGCTAAAGACAGCCCAATTAGCCGAAGCCCTCACTCCCCTGCTCTGCTCTGCATGGGCCCTGTGGAGACTGGGGACAGAAGCAGAGAGACGACCGTGAGCAGACCCCACCCTCCCTGCTGAAGCATCTGCAGCTGTCTCATGGGGGCAGGAGGAGGAGACAGACACCCCTCCTAAAGCCACAGTTTTACCCAGCGCTAAACTCCGTCCCCCACAGAGCCTGCCGCTAACAGACCCAGTGTCACGTCCCCAGCCGTGGCCTCTCTTACAGGCCTCACACAGGCAGGGCTGAGGGTGGATGGAGAACGACAGAACAGGCTGGGGTAGGAGGTACCTTGTCTTATCTCACTTTGCAGGTGAGGACCCTGGACCCAGAGAGGGAAGGTGGCTTATCTGGAGTCACACAGCCAGCCTTTCCTGACTCCCCGTCAGCTCTCCAACTTGGAGGCGGGCAGAAGAGGCGGGGCATCGAGGGAAAGTAGGGGAAGGGGAGAGGAGGACAAGTGGGAAATCCCTAAATAATCAGAGACCCCCCCCACCCCAAGCCGAGGTCCCACGTATACTCCCCACCCCATGGGACTCTCGTGTCCTCAGTTGGGCAGGTTGGCATGTTAGCAGGGAATCCTGATCCTCTGAAGGAAAGAGTGGCAGGGGTCCTCAGCTATGGTCCTAAGGAGGGGGGCTTCGAAGCCTGCAGGGCTGCCGTTGCCCACCTTCTGACAAGGTCCTGTGGCGCCCTCTGCTGGCCACACAGCAGACCTGTGCCGGCAGGCCCCGTTTTCTCTGGGTGCCGGTGGTTAAAGACCCAGCCAGAGCTCCGGGCTGAGCTTCCCTCACACGCTGACCCCTGTGCCCCTATGACACAGGCCAAGGGGGGGGTTTGCCCTGCTTTCAGCCTGAAGAGCGTTTTCATGGAAGCAAATGGAACATCAGCCCATCTGATGCCGGGGTTACCCTAGAGAAACGGGTACCTGGGCTTTGGCAAACAAAAGACCTGTGTTCAAATCCCTGCTCTGCGTGAACTTGACAATCATACCTGGCCTCTCTGAGCCAGTTTGTTCGCCTATGAAATGGGAATAACACCCACTCCCACATTGGAGGGGATTCTTGGAGTTGAATAGAAGAGGGATGGAAAGCCCTTAGCCCAGTGCCAGCTGTGTGGCAGGTGCAGTAAATGGCAGTGCCTTCCTCTGCTCTGTCCCAGAAGAGGGATTTCCCAGAATTCAGTGGCTCAGGAACACCTGCAGCACTGGCTTGTCTGCTGTGGCCACTTCCTGATTCCAGCTCTACCTCCCCTGATTGTGGCTCAGGGGGTCTTGGTGGGTCCGGACGAGGAAGGGCTCCTGCGTTTGGAGCTAAAGATTATGGGCCTTTTGCAGAATCCAGAGACTTGGCCCAAAGAGGATGGAAGTGAAGCAGCCCAGGTGGACATGAATTTGTGCAAATAGATTCCAAATGCCCGGTGGTCCCTGCTACCCTGAAGAACCAGGTTTGGGGCACAGCAAAGGCTTCAGAGAGGAGATGGTGTTTGAATAAGGCCCCTGAATAGGGTGTCGGGTGGAGGAAATAACAGTCATAGAATCGTGGAAATGGGTAATGTTTTCAGAGAAACAGATTACAGGTGTCCGATGTCAGGTGATGAAGCGGGGAAGGAGGTGGGAGTGGAATGCCATGCCCGGGAGCCTGGCCCCTTTCCTATGGTCAGTGCCGGGCAGCGGCTCTTTTGAAGTAGGGAGCATTGTCATCTGGCCTGGGTACTGGGCAGCTGACCTGGATGCCAGTGTGGAGACCTATCATGGAGGAGAGGTTGGGAGGAGCTCCAGCCTTGGTGAGCAGAAGGGTCGACTAGGACTACTTGTAAGACGACAGGATTGGAATGACGACAGCCGAAAAGGCGGAGGCCAGGTGGGACCAGGCTCCCCCTCTGACTGCAAGCCTGCAGGAGTAGCAGCATGGCCTGACGCCTTAGCGCTCAGGCCTGCGAGGGGAAGCCAAGCACGGAGTGGGCCGGTTGGGGTTCTGCACGGCCACCCACAGCGCTGGCCTTCCCATGCAGGGAGCTGTGTGGACTCTCCATTGTCGTCTGTAGCTGCACAGCATTCTGGGCCCTGGCTGGGCCTTCATTTGGGGTTCAACTCATGGAGACAGGAGCTGCCTCCCTTTCTCCCTGAGCACCCCACCCCACCCCCGACACAGCAGGTTAGTCTTGATTCACCTTCCAAGGAGGGAAGGGTATAGTGCCTGTCCTTCCGGAGCCCAGCCCTCCCATCAATTTGGCATTTTCATGGGGAGGTAAGAGAGGTTGAAGAAAAAGGCAGGACCCTCCTTAGATGGTAGAGCACACCCCACGATATCCTGGAGAAAGGACAGCTCTCCTAGTGCCTCTGGACAGGTTCGAGGCAACACCCCAACCCGTCCACAGTCCCCCCACACCCAAAGTACAGGCGGACCCTCTGCTACTGGGGCCAAGGCCCACATGCCCTCGGGAACAGTTAGACCCAAGGAACCTGAAAGGCCAAGGAGCCCCACAGGAAGAGGAGAGGCACCGCTGGAGCAAGCCCGATGGGGCAGAAAGGGGGCAAGAAGGGTGGGGAGGGAGGGCGTGCTGTCGGTAAGCGGCCAGTGGGCCGCTCCTACCTTGCAGCTCTGAGTTCCAGGCCTGCTGGGCCGCTGGTGGCAGTCGATCTTGAACAACTCCCCCCGCCTCCCACCCCCACAGGACTCGGACTCCACTAGTGGGCCTCGCTGTCTGGGGGCCTTTCCTGCACTGTGATCTGTGACTTGGACCCCTCTATGAGTTCACATAGCTGAGAGGAGTGGCACACGGTGGCTGCCAGAGATGGCAGGTCCTCACGGCTCATCGTGAACTGACACGCCCCAAGCTTCCAGACCAATCATTCTCGCTGTCATCCTTGCAGGCCATGCTTCAAGGGCCCAGGCCTTGGGGTCCTGAGTCTGGTTCTTTTCTCATCATTTCTCTCGTTTCTTCCTTCAGGGAGAACGGGGCATGCCAGGGATGCCGGGCAAACAGGGAGCAAAGGTACCTGCCTCTCACCGCACCCCAGGCAGTCCCCTCCCCTCCCCCACCTCTCTCCCAAGCTCCAGGGGCCCCTTGGAGGCCCAGCCCCTCCTCCTCCCCAGGCCCCGCAGTGGAGACAGGGTATGTACTTCCTCCCCCTGCCCTCCCCGCTTGCTGCACCAGCCTGTCCTTCCAGAGAGGGCTACCCCTCTTTGGCCCATGACCTGTCACTCACCAGCACCCTCCTGAGGTGGCCATGCCTCCTCCTGGGCATCTTTGAGTCACATAAAGCTTCTTAGGTAACTTCAGCTCCGTGCAGTCCTGAGACCCATGCGAGGAGTAGGGACCCCCTAAAAGTCACCTCCACTTGGGGTTTGCTAAGCAGTGTGCTTGGCAGCCTATTTGTTTCAAAAGTAGGTGGCCTTGGGCTAATGTGGAAATGGGGTACACTGCCAGCTACTCCCCAGTCCATGAAGGCATAGGTCCAGAGGCTTCTGTGTGGAGAATCCTGCTGACACACTCTTGGGGGGACTCGTTATGGGGACATCAGCCATCTACCCTTCTCCCCTTCCCAGAGGCTCTCCCTCCCTTTTCCCCTCCCCTCCCATCTCCTCCTTCTCTCCTATCCCAATGAAGCTCACCCACCCACCCCCGGGATGCCCCCATCTAGCTCACCCGTGGGCATCCTGCCATGGTGCCCGCTGTGTCCCCCAGGAGGGCCTGGGAGCTGAGCAGGTGGGTGGGAAGGCTGGAGAACGCAGCCAGGCTGCGCAGAGCCTCGGGGACCGCTCTCCCCGTGCCGAGTCCAGCAACCCACCTTTCTCGTGGGCCCGGGCAGCAGGCGGACTGAGCAGTCTGCCTTCGCATCTCCCCAAGGCGCGGCTGGGAGGCCGGCCACCTCCTCCAGGCTTCCCCCACTGCAGAAAGTCTCCATGTCTTTTTTCTCTCTGCCAGGGGGCGCCTGGAATCTCTGTGGCTGGGATGAAGGTCAGTGGAACACTGTTACTCAACACTGAGGGGCTGGAGGGGAGAAATGGAGGGGGGCAGAGTTGGGGCTTCAGGGGCTCCGTGGACCGGGAGGGGCAGGGGCAGATAGGATTAGGAAACACTGTTCTGAAAGCATCATTTGTGCCAGGTGCACAACTTGAACAACATGTTTAAGCCTTGCAAGGAGGTAGCAGTGGGTTAGCAGCCTCAGCTACAGGGCTCGCCCTCCTGTGATGTGCCCGGGAGCCCGCGCTTCCCTCCACAGTCCAGCATCCGGCAGCCACGCGCTTGCAAAGCTTCAGAGAGGAGAGCAGGGGTCTTTGTCCTGAAGCCCACCCTGATGGCCCGCCTGGCTGGCAGGCAGATGGGCGGCACACCCCGGCGGCGCACGTGCTTGGTGTGGCTGTCCCAGCAGGTCCACTGAGAGGGGGCAGGGTGTGGGAGGCAAATGCCCGTTCCATCCTGTCCCCTCTCCTGGGTTTAGGCTGACCAGATGTCCCGTTTTAAACGAGACAGAAAACAACGGTCCTTCCTGTTTCCAATGGTCCGTCTGGGCAGCCCGGTGTCACTGGGCTAAAGTCCAGGTGTCAGTAGGCTGGCCGTACAGACTGTTGGAAACGGGACAGGACCGTTGTTTTCTGTCCCATTTGAAACAGGACACCTGGTCAGCCTACCTGGGGTGCCTCACTGACCCCCACACCTGCCATACTCACCACCTAGGAAAGAACAAGGAATGGTCCAGGGGGCCTCCTTTGGCCTGGAGCCTGAGGCGGAGGCGGAGGAAAGGCCTGGGCTGGCCAGGTGCTTCCCCTCCCCCAGAGTAGCTTTGCTCATTGGTCCCTGCGCGCTCGCGCTCTCCCTCCCTCCCTCCCTCCCTCCCTCTCC